>PXOE01000345.1:0-13678 GCA_003012245.1 Microcyclospora tardicrescens | reverse complement strand
GATCTTACAGTAGATCCTAGTAGTGATGGCGGTATTAGTGCTGGCGCAGGAACACGATTGACAGTAGCACACGCGAGTTGAGATAGCATTGGATGCATTGCATCGGGGTCAGCCCGTGGGGTGAGATTGATCGGCCAGCACAAGGTGCGGATGAGGTCAAACAAGGCCATCCACAGACGCCACTTTACGGTCGTCTGTCGCGACTGGAGAGCGAGAACCTGTTTCGTCGTTGCTTTGGTCAAGCAATGCCCGTTGCACGTGAAAGCCCATGAATGAGGATTCAGGACACGGTTAGGCGTCCGAGTGGAAAGGATCAGATTGATCTTGTCCTCATCTAGCTTTATACATGCCCATCATCTTGCCTCAATGATGCGGGTCTGGAGTCGAGGATAGCTCCACAGATGATGGCAGCGCTCATGATGATACAACGTGCGATCAAGGTAAAGGTGAGGTGTTCTTAGAGTGTTGCAAATGGATACATGTGTACCTCGTTGGAGACCCGCTTCATCACGTGATAGATTGCCCGCGATGCTCATTGGAAGAGCTTGCCAGATGAACTTCACACCTCATGGCCAAGTAAGCTTCACTCGCACCTCACCTTCACGAACCACAACGGACTGTACCTGCGCAAGACCGGCCAGTCCACTCCACGCTGCTGTGACCGGTAACGCCTTCTCGCCTGGGCTGCGTTTTGCATGCAGACAACAGATAGACCTGTGAGGACTCTTTGCATGCTGGGCCAAATGAAGCTCAATTGAACCAACTGCTAACCCATCAAATCCCAACGTCTGAGCAGAATATTGCCTCGCACGCACGAGCGAGCTGTAGCTATGAGCTCGCGCTCGCCATCGCTATCTGACGGGGAGATCCCCAGCGAGGACGAGGAGAAGGTTGCAACCGCTCGCACGACCAAGATGTCTCCTAGAATCACCAATGTTGACCTTTTCACCAGACCGAAGTCTTCATCTCGATTCTCGCATCCACCTGGTCCACGTGTATCTTGGGATCCATACTATTATTGGCGGAATGGTGAAGGTTCGGTGGATGTTGGTTCACTTCCAGCGAAGGAGAAAGAACGTTATCTGAAGGACGGCGATCCATACCCTGCCACCGGATTGGAGGACTCGAATACTCACAGTCGCGGTTCCAGAGCAAGGTCGCGCTCCCGCTCCCCTTGGCGTCCAGACAAGAAGAGAAAGCACAATGACGTGTACAAGCGTGCAGGTGAGGACTCGAGGGGTGTCCAAGTCATTCGTGAGTATGGCCCATCCGCACCCCGTGCTGGACAGCCTCGACCATTACACGATGGCCTCGCCGGACCCATCAGCTTAAATCGGTATGAAAATTCATCAAGTGAGCGCGCGCACGACCGTCGTCGCCGCTCGCCAAGCCCTGCTCGTGGCCTCCGACGCAGTCGATCACCCTATCGCCGTCGCAGTCGGTCACGTTCCCCATTTCATCATGACAGAGCTAAACGGCTGGAGAAGCCGCGTTCTGTTGCCGAAAGTAGCCAGAATATAAAGACTCCCGATCGCAAGGGATTGGTTGCAAACAACGATGCACGTGCTGTTTATGCTCGAAGCTCCTCCAAGCAGTCAAACAACAGTGACCAGCAAATCGGTACCACCCTACAGTCTTCGCACAGTTTGTCAAGTTCTGCAGATGCGGTCCCCTCTAGCAATCCCACAGCCAAGACCGTCGACCAAGATCACGAGGACGATCAGACTCAGCACAATTTGACAGAAGAAGAGCTCATAGAACAGCGCCGAAAACGCCGCCAAGCTTTGAGAGCCAAGCATAGTGCCCAACCTGATCTCCTTGTTAGAGCCCTCGAACAAAACGCTTTGTCGGCACCCGCCACCCCAGCTGAGCACAAGTCACCACCTACTTCGCATTCACCAGGGACTCCGCATCACGAATCTCCACCAGACTCACCTGCAGCATTTACCTTCGATGATGTCCAGGACCTTGCAAACCGCCATCATCGAGGCGACAACATGACAGCCGATGATGGGCCATCTGCAGCTGACTATGACCCGAACATGGACTTGCAAGAAGACAGGCCTGACCACAAAAAATTCACCATACACGAATCGCAGGCACCGCCAATATCGGCGTCAGAGGTAGAGGCCAAGGCGGCAGACTCCTCGAAGCAGAATGACGAGTTCGATATGTTTGCAGAAGAGGTTGAGGATGACATGTTCGCACCAACAGATGCGGTATCGAAACAAATGGTCGATGCCAAAGAAGCCAAGACCTTGGACCAAAGCTTACTGGACAATTGGGATTACCCGGATGGCCATTATCGCATCATCCTGAATGAACTGCTCGATGGCCGGTATGCTGTACAGCAACAAATCGGCAAGGGCACATTCGCAACTGTTGTTCGTGCTCAAGATACCAAGACTGGAAACGCGGTCGCTATTAAAATCGCCTGCAACAATGACACCATGCTCAAAGCTGGCCAGAAGGAAATGGATATTTTACAAAACTTGAATGCGGAAGATGAGGAGGACAAGAAGCATATTATCCGCTTGCAACGCTCGTTCGTCCACAAAGCTCACCTCTGTCTCGTCTTTGAGAACATGAACGCCGATCTCCGCGAGGTGTTGAAGAAGTTTGGCCGGAATGTCGGTATCAGTCCTCAAGCCATCCGTTCGTACGCTCAACAAATGTTCCTTGCTCTTGCGCATATGAAGAAGTGCGGGATCATCCATGCTGATCTGAAGCCGGACAACATACTGATCAGCGATAAACTGAGCGTGCTGAAAGTTTGCGATCTTGGCACTGCCACGACTGTGGCCGAAGCAGAGATCACACCATACCTCGTCTCACGATTCTACCGTGCGCCGGAGGTTATTCTCGGAATGGAAATTGGGTATCCTATTGACATGTGGTCTATAGGCTGCACACTGTTCGAGCTCTACACAGGACGAATCTTGTTCGCAGGAGCTGACAATAACCAGATGTTGCGCGTGATCCAGGAATGTCGCGGCAAGCTCCCAATGCGCATGCTGAAGATGTCGCAACTCGCGGCCGACCATTTCGACTACGAAGGTGTTTTCATCTCGCAAGAACGGGACAAGTTTACAGGCAAAGTAAGTTCACATCGTATGCCCAACATGAAGTCGGCGGCGGCTGCAGGCAGAGATTTGAAAACACGCTTGGGTGGGAATGTGCACGGATTGTCGGCGGCGGAAAAGAAAGAGCACGAGGCATTTGTGGACTTGATGGACAAATGTCTGCAACTCGACCCTAACCGTAGGATCACCCCGAGCGATGCGCTACGCCATCACTTCATCGCGCATCCCAAAGCCTCCTTGACGACGAGCAACAGAGCAAAGGTGGTTCCGGCTATGGGTGTCGCTTGGAAGAGATAGGGTGCTCTCAAACGACAAGCTGCCAACAACGACGAGCTTGCCCCCGTGGGTCACATCTGAGGAGCAACCGAGATTATGCTGCAAGGTATTGGGTATGGTTCAGAGGTATACGGGTCTGGCTACTACACATCTTGCAAACGAGCGATGACAGTACGTTGGGAGGAGCACCTCAATGGCCCCTTGATCAACAGCATCGCAAACATCCAGCGCGCACGCTATGTGCGCTGAAGCCCCTCCTCGCATAGCTAATACGTCGAACTGGGAACAACGCAATGCCGAAGCTTTAGCCTTCTACTCCATGTTCATTGTGCCCATCTCCACTTCGTGCATGTTGGCCAATTTGGAGACCTCTGTTTCACCATCAACACCTGCACTTGCTCCACTCCTGTCCACTCGGCAAACCCTTGTCCCAGTCGCTTCGAGCAGACCCCTTACCATATCTATGACGAGGGAAGCTCCATCTAAACCCTGACTTGTCCACGTAGCGATCGGTAAGACACGCAAGGCCGTCAGGAGCGAAAAGGCGGTGGAGGGAAAGGGGCACACACAGGTCGGTCTTCGTCGCTACGAGCGCTCCCCTCGGTAAATCTTATCATATGTGGGATACAATACGGTACATGTGTAGGTACGTATCCACCAACACCACCACCGCACCATGATCCAGGGACCGGGAGGAATCCCAGGAAGCCACGACAGCGATTGTGATCCACCAGTGTCTCGCGATCTCGTATATGCACGCATGCATGCCTGTGGGTCGCGCATATCACTGATGTATTTCTGCCAAGCCAGGGTCACGTGTCTGCTAGTTCTGCATCTCTACATGTACATCTGTGGTGACTGCACGGGATGCGGATGCTTCGGTGAAGTGCTTTCATAACGATGCATGTGTGTAGACAAGGAGTGCGCTTCTTTCAGAGTTCATGGGCGCGTCGGCTTCCCCAAACGGCATGGAGTCGAGGACAGTGACAGCTGCGGCATGCAGGAGATTTATGCAGCCAGCAGGCCCTTACATTAATTAGCTTCTTGATGGGTGCTCGGGATTGTGAAAGCATGTTGGAACACTCTTATCGTCCTATCAATGCGCGACCAGCTCACTCGTGGCATATCGTTATCGTCGCTCGTCTCGTTGCTTGGGATGCATTCAAGAGGTCTATGATGCTTTCTGGTGGGGCCTAGGTATTGGGTATAGACTGCATATGCAGTAGACTAGAACTCAGCGCTCGTATCCTGTTGCCGTCATAGCATGTTGATCAACGATCTAGCTGAGTTTCCCGTCATCGTGTCGTGCGTGTAGTGGTGGACATGAGGAGGATCAACGTAGAGTGGTACACAGGAGGAAGACACCGAAGCCCTAGAACACGAGTGCAAGGATCAAGTTTCATGTTGACTTCATCTCGAGCTAGATGATGGTCGAAACGATAGTTGCCGGGGATCGTGACGAGGCGCAAAGTCTCCCAGTCAGAACTGGATGTTGCTAGATGAGCTGAGCTTAACGAACGTGGTAACGTGCGATTTTGCGTCAAGTCTGCTGACGGTCGTCGCAGCCTGGCTTTGTGGAGAAAGTAAAGGCACCTGGTCGTTACATGGAACAGCCTCGCGGGCAAGGACAATGAAACGAGCAGCGATCTTGGCGAGTGCGCATGGCATGATGGTACCTCCGTCATCTACAGGCCATCTTCCCTCGTGGTCTTCTCGAGCTCTAGTGCGCAGCCTCGCACATGCAGGCCTGTGAAGGGCACTAAGGTTGATCTTCTGCGTGCTCTCGCCCTTGGCCGTTTGGGTTTGGCCATGGCACGTCGCATACATGCATAGGCACAGATCAGGCTTATAGATAGGGACC
Organism: Microcyclospora tardicrescens; assembly: GCA_003012245.1. Lineage (NCBI taxonomy): Eukaryota > Fungi > Ascomycota > Dothideomycetes > Capnodiales > Microcyclospora > Microcyclospora tardicrescens. The sequence goes on along the minus strand of PXOE01000345.1, from coordinate 8,458 downwards.
ATACCAGGTATGGAGATGCTGGCTGTTAACATTTGAAACGGGAGAAGACGCCTCCAAGTGATAGCATAACAGTCTGCCTGAGTGGTCGATCAAATGCAGTCCTTCGACGCAGATCCAGACGTACTGACCATGATCATAGTGGCCATCGATCGAGAGCATCCATCATGATCGAAAGCTGCATGTGTTCCTGTGGATACGTATCCAAGCTCAACGAGGTCATGACTTCGCAGAGCATGTTGATTGTGACACTACTTCCACAATTACTGGACTCTCACGAATCCGTGAACAGCAATCGCGCGTTGGTTGTAGGCCACGGGAATAGCTCGAATTCTAGACCGTAGTGGCTGTGATCGCAATTTCGCTGACCGTCAAGCTTCCTGGTGCTACTGCGTGGTGTACAGTAGCAGTACATGAGAGATCAGGTTTGTGAGCGCCGGACAGAGTGCAGCGTCCCGCTATCGGGCCGTATGAGAAGTCCTAGTCACGCCAGCGCAAGCAGTCACGCAGTGTGATGAGATTTGATGATGATAATGATGAGCAAGGCGTGCAGACCACTCACCACTGCGAATAGGGCCGCTGGCCCTAGTGCTGACGGCATGCAACGCTTCGCCAAGCCTTCTGCCCCAGCCGGGCCAGCCGTTGCCCATCATCATTCACCACAGATCGCAGCGACATATCCAGCCGTTCAGACTTTGTCATGGAGCCGATCAGCTCGCCTGCAGGGATTGCCCGTGCAAGCCGTTGCATCCAGAACGCGGAGTCCTGTCCTTCAGGTCGCAAGATCGGCAGTTTGGGAAGCTGAATGGCCGCAGCAAGAGCGCCAAGACGGAGTCGCGTACTGCCAGATCATCAGCATTATTTCTTCACACCAACCTCAAGCCGTGTGGAGTAGCATGGTGTCTATCGGGACAGTATACTGCTACCTCAGAGGAAATCCTTCGTCACCGAAGAAAATTTCGCGTCGTGTCCGCTGCCGATCCGATCGATAGACACGCGCACACACACACCGCAGGCCACACTGATGATCCTCTGGCAGAGAGTCCTTTGCCAGCCCTCAGCCTCCGTACGCCTCACGTCCCGTCATCGCCACGACATGTACTATAGACTGTGACAGTAGAGTTTGGAGGAAATCACTGCTTCCTTGCGATGGCTGGCTCGCCCAGCCGGGATCCCAAAGCCTTGCCAGCGGTCCAAGAACACGCGCGTGCGTGGGAATGTATTGCTGGCTGTGCCACCGGCTTGTGGTATACCGGAGCGATTCGTGTACCCCGGCGCTGGGACTGAAAGGCTGGGGGTGTGCGCCAGGCTAGAGTAGGCATGTACAGCTGTGTCATGGCCCGTGATGGGGCGCGGACTGCGAGAATGTTACAGGGCCCCGGATAGACTGAGGAGGGTGGGAAGCGAGGTGTGATTGGTAGTGCGCACGGAGTGCCGGCTTGTTGTGCGAGTGCGTATGTAGGTTGCGAAAGTTACATGTTGCAGTAGTTTTAGCTGACTGGGGCGGGTTTTAATTAGCAGCTTCGCCCGCCTCGTGATTTGCTGCAACGGTGGCGGACTAGACGGCTGAGAGTGCGTGTCAAAGGTTGTGGTCGCTTGACGACACCTCGCGCTTTGGGAAGGCCGAAACAGCACATTGCAGAGACCATCGATCAATCGAGTCCGTTTGATTTGCGTTGTAACCACTATTTTACATTTTGAATGAGCCAGGTTAGTCCTGCTCGACGATTATATCTAATGTACAATGTATCGTGATCGTCTTTCCGGTCTTGGGTCTCCATCAACAAGACCTATATTGCACTCTAAAGCGCCTTTTTGGACCTTTCAACTCCTGTCCATCGTATTGCAAACCATCCAAAAGCTCCCAAGCAAGAACGCAGTGTTTACAGAGGGGGTATATAGCTAAAAGTGAATCCAGTAAATAGTAAATGTTGTCTTCTTCGGTCCTTCGTAATGGTCATGATGCCGTCCAGTCGTATGGAAGTGGATCAAAATAATGAAATAGGCTGTAGTAAAGTGTTGAAAGATTCTTCAGGGTAAACCATGGCAGCGGAGGCGCTTATCGAGCTGGCCAAAACATGCACTGTCCTTGAAAGGAAGAGAAGAATTGTTGTCCATACCGAGATACCGGTTGGAAGAGATCGAACTGAGGAACATACGGAGAGCAGACAGTGGGCACTGAATGCTTGGCCGCAAACGTATGTGTATAAGGTGAAAGATGTGGGCTGTTGTGAACAGACTGTGGTGGTGAAGGTGAACAGGCGAATTGCTGTTGTGGATACACCTGTGGATATTGCTGGCGTGGCAACTCCATGCTGGGCACCTCCGACAATGGTTCCACGTATGCCGTGTTGGTATCCAAGCAAAGTCTCTCGACAGCTTCAGCCGGAGGTGTATACGCTGGAGTGACTGGGGCGCTTCCGGCAGGTGATGAATGTGTGAACTGACGGCAAGCAGAAACCAGGTACACAAGCTCAGTAACAGAAATCCGACGTTGAGGGTCGACTTCAAAAATCCTTTGGAGGATGTAATTAAGCTCATCCGTGATGGGCAGGATGCTTTGAAGGAAGTTGCGATCACGCATGAAAGCACGGAAGGTGGAGTCCTCCATTGTGGTGTGTTTCCACGGATTGCGGCCACATGTCAGGTTGACCAGGATCACACCAAGAGACCAGACGTCGTTGGGAGCTGATGCATATCCTGCATGCACATTCGAGCTGGTTTGTTGACATTCTGTGTAGCATGAATTAGTGATCGTCCGTAGTCGAAGTCGACGACATAAAAGTACGCACCTGGTGACATGTAAAATGTTGATCCACAACCAAAGTCCGAAGTGATCCGTTCCTTGGTGGCCAATCCAAAGTCGGCGAGCTTCACAGTCCATCCATCGTCCTTGACCAGGATATTCTCAGGCTTGAGATCACGGTGGTAGATTCCTCGATCATGGCAAGCTTTGACGGCATCCAGGATTTGGAGAAATACCCACTTCGCTTTTTGATCATTTCCGACGTACTGGTCTTCCTCGGTGATTTTGGCGAACAGGTCACCCTCTGGGCAGTATTCGAGAACCACAAACGTGCATTCCTCACTGTCCAGAATTTGGATCATCTCAACAACACCGGGCTGTTTTTGGCTGGCCTCATAGTGTAATTGGATTTCGCGATCCTGAAAAGCCCTTTGTCGTGCATCAAGACCTTTCTTGTTTAAAGTCTTGACGGCGTACTCAATGCAAGGATCATGGACATTCCGGGCCTTGTATACTGTACCGTACGCTCCAACACCAAGGACTTCGATCAGTTGGATGTCTCCAGGCAGGATCTGGCCGATCCGATGTTGGCCGGGCTGTGAGCTATTGAGTCCGTATGGTTGTGGCGAGGGTGGAGGAGTGGGCAAGTCTAGCATATTCGACGCTCCAAAAGTCCTCAAGAGATATAATCTGGCAGATTATTGGTTGCAAACAAGCATGGAACCCTTGGGTCAACGCAATTAAGAAGTGGTTTCTGTTTGATCGCGGTGCGAATGCTTGAGCTCAAAAAGAACTTGTCGTTTTATAAAGAGTTGAAGAGAAAGGTATTGCAAAGAGTGATGATAAAAGTGAGGCGTATTGAACAGTTGAGATGGTGGACCAACAGTAGTAGATACTGTTTGGCGTAAGTCGTGGTTGAAGAAGTCTGCAATCTCAGGATCGGCTAGCCGTGGTAACGCGGATGGACGAAAGTCGAAGATCAACGGGATTGAATATGATCTTCTATGATAGCGGCGTGTGCACCAGATGTTAACGGAGAGGCAGGATATGTATGATTCTGTGCTCTTACCACAGCCTGATGGAAGGTGACTGGTACGCTTCTTCCTGAGTCTGACCCACATATGTTGACTGGTATTAGCATCGCACTAGTGAGACCATCCACCAGCAACGGCTTCGCCTCTAGTGGATGCAGACATCTTAATGATTGGCAACAGCGCTAGACCACGATAGAGCCACCTCGAGGACGATCTTAGCGAGTTACGTGGCTCCTTAGCGGACCAGACATTTGCGAGACAAACGCCACATGCACCAATCCTCGAACGGCTTAGTCGACGCTGTCTGAAGGCGCCTCTCGCCTCCTGGAACTTCGCGTTGCGCCTTGACGTGGTTGGATGACCGGCGTCATGGTACGAGGTCCCACTTGGAGCAGTGCAACGCAACGCAACGCGAGTTCGGCGTCACGCCGCGAGGACGAGGGCGCATGGGACAGATCCCTAGGGTTGTTACCAGATTGCAACATTTCAACCAGGACATTCCAGGTATTGGCTGGGGTTGCCAGGATCGGGTGCGCTTGCTGCAACACGGTCGACACCATCACAAGTGTAAGACGGTGGTGGTGCAAGCCAATCACCTCGGTGGCTTCACCTGCGGCCGTTCCCAGATGTAAGAGCAGCGAGACTAGCGCATCTCAAGGCGCCGGCCATGAATCTGGCCGTGCGCCCTACGACTGACGCCAGAAAATTCTGTCGAAGCTTAGAAGCTGCAAAGGATCTGATTGTCGGCCGTCCGTCCATCGGTGTCCGCGCCGCTTGCAGCTAAATCCGTACGCTTGGCGTCACCGCTACAGGTAGGTCTGCATGCTTGGGGATTCGCTAACGCAGGCTGTTCGATAGATTGGCCCTCCGTTCGTATTAGCCACATCCGTGTGCCAGAGGACAGCACGAAGGACAGGTCCTTTCGGGGGCGGGCATGCGCGGCAGCTTACCGCGCACACATACAGGTGCCCGCCCAAATGGCCAAGCGCTCCCACAGAGAGGGTGGTTAGTGCGACGTGAGACAATGATGAGGGTCTCGATAGTGACTGTCTCTGCCGTTCCGTGATTCGCGGATGCTGCTCAGCAACCGTCTCGTGTCATCTCAAACCGCAGGGATGATACAGGACGACGTGCGTTAGAGTGCTTGTAGTGACTGGGCCGTTGATTGGCTGCCGTCATATAGGCTTGACGTCGGTGTAGGCATATGCCGATAGCAGATCTTGATTGGACTATGTCCTGGACACGCTGCTCGTCGACATTAGGGGCCAATGTGGCTTTGTGGGAGATCATGTCATGTGTCGTAGACGTTGGTGAGCAGCCTTGCTTGCTCATCAAACCTAGAGCAATGAGCGATGGGTGCCGGTGGCTTCGACTCTCAGCATTCTTGCGCCGCTCCCAATTTGCAGCCAGGCATCGCATCTCAACGGCAGAGCTGATCTCGAAGGCAGTACACGAAGTGGTGACGATCGAAAGGTCTGGGCACGAAATACATGCTGTGCTGTGCACGACATGTAGTATAGACTAATCGTGGAGTTGTTAACTGTGACGGGATCGTGCGAGACGCGGCAGGTTGCGCAATGATCACGTGAGTTAGCGGCGGTCTCTACCCAACTGCTTGCTTTCCTGTATCATTATTTTCCGCCTACGGCACACAACGATCAACGTGGCCTCTCGGAGATGAGCATCGTCCATGCAGCAAACATCAGCTCCGCGGCCAGTGCTTCTAAGGATTCACGACAATCATAGTTGAAGCATGGACTCGATGGCTTACTTGCAGCTCGGCCAGCCAACATGGCGTCCCGTCGACGCCATCTGAACTCTGCCGCATAGCTGTCTTCAGCTCGCGTGTGATTTGACAACTCTGGACCCGAGCTGCTGAGTACTGCCAGTGGCATGGTAGCTCCTTGCCGTGCCGTGCTGCAAATGCTGCAGGGAGGACGACTGGTGTGCGCAAGAAACATACTCTATGCACGTTGCCGTCCCACCATCAGCAAGGAGCCATGTCTCGAATCTCGATGAGTGAGAGAGCATTACAGCACCCACACATCTTCCGAGGCCTAACCTCTATTCGTTGCTTTGCCCTAGTTGCGTGAGCGGCATCACCATGTTGTCATTGGGTGACCAGGCAGGTATCCACTGGCAGGTCTGGATGTTACAGCATTCATCATGCAATGCCCAATCAGCCACGCCTCCCTCTAAACGCAGACTACTGAAGCCAGGAACACAAGCTTACATTCCATCAGCGTGGTCTACTGCCGGTGTGTATCCTGCCGAGCGCTCCGAGGGGCGTAAACATCAAGACGAGCGACTTCATCGTCTCCTCGTTCCGTTGCCATTCCTGCAGACTATTGTAGCCACAATCATAAAGCCAAGCATGTCTCGTGGTGACAAGAGTCCAAGTCTTGTCACGCAACGCACAATGGGCATGCCTCCCACCTGATCTTTGCTATTAATAGGATAGGACAGTCAAAGTCCCATGTGGCCTGTATTCAACAAGGCCAGATTTGCAGGTATACATCATTACAACATTGTCTGTCAACGGCAGTACGCTTTGCCCTCGACAATATTGCCAAACATTGTTGGAACAAACATCTGAGGGCTGGAAGAACCGACCCGTCAGTGCACGGAGAGTACACATCCTGCAGTCCTGACCGCTGTACGCCCGTCAGCCTGTAGCCTAGGTTGGAATGCTTGTGTATACATAGCACCTCACGGGTTCGCTAAGCCACTATTGATTTGGAAGTAGTACAGCCTGTTCAAATAGCCGCTGACGAGTTACAGATCGTTGTTGGAACAGAGACATGATGGCGTCTGACTGGTCCATATGTCGCTGAGGATTTACGGTACGACCCAGTTTTCTAGGCCGGCAGATTGCGCATGCCAACTACGCTCCGGGTGGCGTGAGCGAAGTCGTGCCTGCCATGTGTGTTGCCATGCATGTCACACGCAGACGAAAGTTCTGCGTGGCGTCCTGAAACCATGGCAGAGGCGCGCGCGAATCGGCGGGCGACCACAGGAATGCGTGTTGGCCATGGAGTGCGCAGCGGTTGCGAATGGACAGAATACTCTTCCGAACATTCAATGGATTACCACATAGCTAAGCGCCACGAGATGTCCTCGCATAGTATTGCCCTCGGCCGTGTCGACGAATGTATGGACCACCTACTTTGGCCGACGCCTTTTCCAAAAGGACATTACCTTCCGCTATCATGGTGTGGCAGCCTGATCGAGCGACTGGGCAGGATTTCTTACTCCCCACTTTATGGCGCAAGGCCACTTCTGGCCAAGAAGCCTTGGCAACATGGCAGACTGGAGGCAGGCCGGCCTTCACCAGGCAGACTTCGGCATGCAAGGCAACATTTCACGATCTTGGCTCACATCAGTGGTGAGAGGCGCTGAAGTTCCGCCGCAGCCTGAGGTCTCATCGGTGGGGGCAGACCGGCCAACATCATGTTTGGGCATCCTCCAACTAGTCGTTCCTGACAGAACTTGGTGAGCACTACTCACCGGAACAACATGATTGTACAGTACGGCCGTGTCTTATCACATCGCACTTAAGCTCTGGCTCTAGGCTTCACACCATCTCGCCTCCAGACAACATGCCAGTTTAGAGCACGGAACGCACCATTCATGACCAGTACGGGCTTGCCTAGGTGTGGGATACGTGGCTGCATTGAAGCCCCCCGCCGCTATCCATCTGTTTTTCGATCAGGCACTACACCTGACCTATCGCTTTCAGCGGGCTTTTGTCAAGCCATGCTGCGGACCATGGCGGAGGAGCATTTGCTAGTGGAGTCCTCGAGTTGAGAGTGCATGCCCTCTGAAGTTATACCTTGTTCGAACGAAGGCTCGAGCGACACCGACCTCCCTCAAGCTGCCAGACGATCAGTAATCGCCGTAACGACGTCAATCGCCGAAGAGTTGCAACACACGCGTCGTTCTAGATAACATGCACTCGCCGTTGAATGCGTCGCACCTAGGTCCAAGCTGTCCATGCTTCGACGGGTGTATCGCCACCAGGGCTGCGCCAGTCTGCATCTTGCCAGCTCAAGTGCTATGCGGGTTCCATGATCGGCTACGATCCTGCTCGTCACGTGCGTTCAGATTCCACCCCGATACGAATGCCGACGGTATACTTGAATTGTCTTCGAGAATAGTGCTATACCATACGAGATTCCGCGCGCCCAAATGGCCAGCGATCTGAAAGGATCGCAATCCCGTATTCATGCGTGGCCACGCAAGTCGAATACCATCAATCTTCCTGCCTCATTTTGAGTCCACCGGTCGACTGTGAAGAACAACAATACCTTTTTCTCCCCCATCCTCAGAGCCTGCCCATGCATGCTCAAAGTAAGTCATTCTTACCGAACCTTCACCTTCAATATGCTCGAGGTTCACATGGCTTGACAATGCAAAAGCTTTTCTCGTTCGTTGATGCAGATAAGTGTGATCATGATCGAGCCTGCTCTTCGACAATGTAGCATCACTTTTCCACAACGGAACACTTCACTCACAAAGGTAGGAACTGGGCTCAAGATCTCGGGGTGCCATTGCGTTCCGAGACTCTGCTCTAAAGAGTGGGCCACCGTTACATTCGTCTCAAGCAGTTTGCCTGTCAGCTTGATGTTGTCTAATTACGTGACTAGGTTACTATGAAGCTTTGCATTTGGTATCAGGGGCA
>PXOE01000343.1:0-27919 GCA_003012245.1 Microcyclospora tardicrescens | reverse complement strand
GCATTCCATATGCTCGCGCGGCTCGTTTCGAGGCTCCTCACCCGCTTGATCGCTGGGACGATGTCCTGGTGGCGACGCGTCCTGCCCCGGCATGCCCGCAAAATCCCAGCCCCGCCATTGAGAACATGTTTCAAGCCCGCGTCGAAGAACTGGGCTTTAGTGAGGATTGCCAGAATCTTTCGATTACAGCTCCTGAAGGTGCGACTGAGGGTGATGACCTGCCGGTGATGGTGTGGATTCACGGCGGTTCAAACATTTGCGGTGCAGGCGATATGCACGGCACAAACCCGACTGCCCTGGTCACCGAACAAAACATGGTAGTGGTGAACGTGACCTACCGCCTGGGTATCCTGGGATATCTCAATATCGAGGGTCACCCCGCCAACCGCGGTCTTCTGGATCAGGCAGAAGCGTTGCGCTGGGTGCGTCGTAATATCGCAGCTTTTGGCGGTAACCCCGAGAACATCACGGTCTTTGGCCAGTCCGCCGGCGCGGATGCTATCCAGCACCTCCTATCCCTGCCTGAGCCATTGTTTGACCGTGCAATCTTGCAGAGCCCACCTGCTGGTATCGTGCTAGGACGCGAGTCAATGACAGCCAAAATGCTTAAACTTGGCGCCGACCTGAACCAAGACACCCCGATTTCTGACATTCTGGCCCTCGAGAAAAAGATTCTGAAATCGGTGCTCGGGTACGGGGTAAAAACGGGTATGGCATTCGGTGTGCAACACGGTGCCGAACCCGTTCCACCCGCCGCCATGCTCCCTATTGCGTGGCAAAAGAAATCCCACGTAGCGCTCATGGTAGGGCACACACAGTACGAGACGGGGTTCTTTACCCAGACTCTCGGCATCGCCGATGCTCTACAGCCGCTGGGCAAGACGGGGTCACGCATCCAAGAAAAACTGATTGAATCAACGACGCGTTCGGTCTACGCCGCGGGGATCGAGGAGTTTACTCGTAACCAGCAGGAGGCGGGCGCGTCGGTGACTCGGTACGAGCTGAGCTGGCATGGGGCAGGAGAACTTGGGGCGGTTCACGGCATCGACGTGCCACTGCTTTTCGAAGAACCCGGCATTGAAAACCTGCCAATCCTTGATGGCGCCACCGCCCAAGAGGTGCACCGCGCAGGTACTCTACTGCGTAATATTTGGGCTGATTTCGCTCGGGGAAGTGACGTTTCAACGAGGGACATAGGGGGGATTATCAGCTTTACGTAAGAGATGAGAAAGGTAAGGTGCGAGGCGTTAAAAATACGATTTCTTTTGAAACCGCCAATCGCCCTGTGATTGCCTATTAACAACTTTTTTGTGGCGCGCAGGCCTTACAAAGAAACGAGACAAGGGTGTCATAAATATCTTCAGTAACGAGACACCCTGTCTATAAGGAGATGGCGGAAAAAATACCCTCACCGAAATACCGTTTCGCACCCGCTCGCACAGTGTTTTCTGCTATTGGTTCTGCGATCCTCATGGCTGTTCTTGACGGATGCGGCGTAGCAAATGAGGAAGCCACTTCAGCCCCCGCGCCCTCTGAGTCTAAACCCTCGAAAACTCCCATGGCCGACCTTTCTGACACTCAAAACCCCATGAACGGTAACGGTGAAGTTGCCGCTGATTCCACCAGCACCGCAACAACAAACGGCCAAGAAATTGATGGCGAAACCACCCTGCCCGGTATTGATGACACTTGTGCCGGTTGTAGTAGTCGGTGATGTACCCGTCTGCCTCGCGCATAGCAAAAGCGACGGATTCAGCGTCCACCACCCACGCACCAAGTAGCGGGTGGTTAGGTTCGTTCTCATCACTCAGGTAGTTCGGTGCCTGAACGTACGCCTGGTAGATGTACTCCTCTTCTGTTGCCGTTTCGGTGATGTAGCCGTCCGTGTGTTCAACGTGCACGTCAAAACTCGGCGCGTTAATCACGATGCCGTCACCCTCGCGCCCAAACAGGGGTTTCTTTACCCAGTCGCGCATCTCGCGCGGGGAATCAAGGTAAGCAGGCACAAGTAGCGGATGATGCGGGAACAGATCCCACAGCGCCACCAGCAGAATCTTGTTAGAGAGGAACATCTTCCACGCTGGCTCAAACCAGTTATCCATCGCCTCATAACCGCCGTTGGCAAGCACCTTGCCGTACTCGTCAGAGACCATGTCTTCCCACGGGTAGAGCTTAAAGAGATTGCGGACGCGCCGCCTATCAGCATCGTGCCAGATGCGGTTTTTCGCATCCCAAAATAGCTGGTCAATATCGATAATGTGGATTTCCCAGCCCGCCATTTTTGCGGCATGCGCTACCACCTCAAGGTTGGCTTTGTCTTCGCCGGTGGGGTTTTCCGTGGATTTGCGTTGTAAAAATACCAAAATTACAGCGCAAATCCACGGAAAATGAGAGTGAACAGAGACCTAGCGCGCCGCTAGTACCTGCGCAATCGCGTCCAGGGCTTCTTCATTCTGCAGCGAAGACTGATCGCCCAGCGCCTTGCCCTGATAGAGCTGACCCAGCAGTCGGCGGGTAATCTTGCCCGAGCGCGTCTTGGGAATATCGGCTACCGCAACAACGTCTTTGGGCTTAGCAATCGGGCCAATTTTGCTGCGAATGTGCGCGCTCAAAGCGTCCTTGAGTTCGGATGCGCTTAGCGACTTTCCGTGCTCGGTCAGCGTCACAAAAGCGACAGCCTGGTGTCCCGTCAAATCATCTTCAACAGGGCAGACACCAGCTTCGACCACAGCGTCGTGGGTAACCAGAGAAGACTCGATTTCAATCGTCGACAGGCGATGCCCCGAAATATTAATGACGTCGTCAATACGCCCCAAAATATAAGTATCGCCCTCATCATCCTGTTTAGCGCCGTCACCCGCGAGGAACCAGCCGCGCTCGCCGTAGTGCCTCCAGTAGGAATCAAGGTAGCGCTGCGGGTTTCCCCATACGGTGCGCGCCATGGACGGGCCAATCTTGTTGACCACAATGAAGCCTTGCGTGCCGGACTCTACCGGGTTACCGTTTTCATCGACGACGCGTGTTGATACACCGGGCACGGCGCGGGTGGCGCAACCCGGCTTGATGCGGGTGTGTAGGGCGTCCGCATCGAAGGTGCCCGCAGGGGCAAACTGCGGGTCGTGCGGTCGGGGTGAGCAGATAGTTGAGCCTGTCTCTGACTGCCACCAGGTATCAATAAAGGACGCCTGCCCGCCGCCAATATGCTGGTGCAACCAGCGCCAGGCTTCGGGGTTGATAGACTCACCAACAGAACCCAGCAGACGCACCGACGAGAAGTCGAACTTACCCGGTTCAGGGCCCTGTGGGAAAGCTCCCATGAGTGAGCGAATCAGGGTAGGAGCGGTGTAGTAATTGGTGACGCCGTAGCGTTCAAGAATCTCGAAATGGCGCTCAAAAGTGGGCGTATTCGGGGTTCCCTCGTAAATCACCTCGGTCACGCCATTGACCAGCGGTCCGTAAATCTCGTAGGTGTGCGCGGTAACCCAGGCGAGGTCGGCGGTGCACCAGTGGACGGTTGACTCAACCTTCGCGGGGTCATTGACGGTCGATAGCTCGTCAGGACGCGCCACCCCGTTTTCGTCGGTGGTCTCAGGTAACAGGTCGTAGAGCAGCGCATGAGTGTAGGCGGTCTGCACCAGGTAGCCGCCCATCGTGTGCACCAGACCCTTAGGCTTGCCGGTGGTGCCTGAGGTGTAGATGATGAACAGGGGAGTCTCAGCATCAAAGAGCTCATACTCGTGGGTATCGGGAACATCCGCGATGAGCTCGTGGTACCAGACATCGCGTCCTTCTTGCCACGGAACCTGTGCGCGAGCCTCATCGCTACCCGAGGTTCGATCAACCACGATTACGTGTTCGATGTTGTTCTCGCCTGAACACGCCTCATCTGCGTTAATCTTCACTGGAACCACAGAACCGCGACGGTTCTGTCCATCGGTGGTAATCAGAACTTTCGCCCCGGTATCTTCAACACGGAACTTCAAAGCCTCCGCAGAGAACCCGCCAAACACCAGCGAATGGATAGCACCAATGCGCGCACATGCCAGCGTAAAAATAATGGTCTCAGGGATCACCGGCAGGTAGATTACGACGCGGTCTCCCTTGCCCACGCCCAACTTCTGCAGGCCGTGAGCAGCGCGAGCAATACGTCGCTGAAGCTCCGCGTAAGAAATTGCCTCGCGGTCCCCAGGCTCACCCTCAAAAAGGAGCGCGGTCTTATCGCCGCGTCCTGCCTCAACATGGCGATCCACACAGTTATACGCAACGTTCAGCGTTCCACCCTCAAACCACTTAATTTCGGGAACGGTGAACTGCTCAACACCCTCAGCGTCCACCCCCAGCGACTTAGGCTTGATAAACGAGTGCGTGTTCTCCTGCGCAAAAGGCTCGCCCCAGCTCACACGCGCCCGTGCCTGATCGCCCCAGAACTGGATGCGGGCGTCATCAGAAATCAGTGCAGGATTAGGCGTGGGGTTGTAAGGGTCTGAGAACGTGAAATCAGCGGGCAGTGCCACAAGAACTCCCATCGGTCGCTGGCGTTAGCACCGTGTGCCGGAATGCGGGCCGGCCAGGTTGCTGCGACGGTCACTGAGCCAGGTCTCTGCGTCGCTCTGGATGGACAAATCTAGTGTTTAGACTAAAGGACGCGTGCGCGCGACGCGAAGGCGTGACAAGACATAACGAATGTGACGGTGTGTTACTGACAGTCGCACCCTGAGGTATCAGCGCACCGCATCCGCCCTTCTCAGCTCTCACCGCCACTGCCCCGTTCCTTCACCGCGTCCTGAACCTGCCATCGTGTAAAACTCAGTCACAAAAGTTATGTCGCGTCACAGATTGTTTACGTCAAACTCGTTTGCGTAGGCTAAAGCCAATCGATCAAGAGACCCAGTGAAAAGCTCTGGCTAGCTGGGCGGCAACCCTCTCCCGTAGCGGGGTGCCCCAGATGAAGATCAGGTTCGACGCGTCCTTTCCTCCTAGGGGACGCACGAGCAAGTACGGCGCCAGTGCGCCTTCCCGCAAAAGACCGCGGACGCGGCGCAACGGGTTGCGGGGAAAGAGTAAGCAACCGTCCCGAAGGGTTCCTCGCACATGACTGATCAGGCAACTGAAACCACCGCTACCGAGAAGAAGCGCATTGTTGTTAATGCGTTTGATATGACGACTACTAGCCACCAGAGCTTTGGTCTGTGGCGTCACCCGCGTAACCGCGCCGATGAGTACAACACCATTAAGTACTGGACTGACTTGGCGAAAGTCTGCGAAAAGGGCTTGTTTGATGCCGTGTTTATCGCGGATGTTGTGGGCGTGTACGACGTCTATAAGGACTCTGTTGCACCGGTTTTGAAGGACGGCGCGCAGGTTCCCGTGGGCGATCCTTTCTTGCAGATTTCTGCGATGGCTGCTGTTACCGAGCATCTTGGTTTTGGGGTAACTGCGGCAGTTACCTACAACCAGCCCTACACTTTGGCACGCGCCTACAGCACCCTCGATCACCTGACCGGCGGACGCGTGGGCTTCAACGTTGTCACCTCGTACCTGCAGTCTGCTGCTGAGAACCAAGGCCTTCCCGGACAGATTGCTCACGACGAGCGTTACGAAATTGCCGATGAATTCTTGGACGTTTGTTACAAACTCTGGGAAGGCTCATGGGAAGACGGCTCTGTTCCTCGCGACCGTGAGAACGGTGTATTTGCGGACGCGTCCAAGGTGCACCCGATTCTGCATAAAGGCAAGCACTTCCAGGTTCCCGGCATCGGCCTGAGCGAGCCTTCACCGCAGCGAACCCCCGTGATTTTCCAGGCAGGGGCGTCCTCACGTGGCCAGGCGTTTGCAGGTAAGCATGCAGAAGCTATCTTCATTACCGCACTGCGCCCGCACCTGACCCGTTACCTGACCGACCGCATCCGCGATGAGGTAGAAAAGGCGGGCCGTAAACGCGACGACGTTAAGATTTTGGCGATGCTATCGGTTATCGTTGATGAAACTGACGAGAAGGCACAGGCTAAGTTCGAAGAGTACAAGAAGTACCAAGACCTCGAATCATCACAGGGCATTATCGGCGGCTGGTCAGGCGTCGACCTCTCAGAGTTCGATGAAGACCAGGCGATTGAGTACGTCAAGACCGAGTCGATTCAGTCATTCCTCACCCCGTTCACCATGATGGATAAAGAGCGTAAATGGACGCGCAACGACATCGCTGAGCATTGCGCAACCGGTGGTATGGGCGAGGTTATCGTGGGTTCACCGACCACCGTTGCCGATGAGCTGGAACGCTGGATTGACGAGGGTGGCCTGGACGGCATCAACCTAGCATACCACGTCTCACCCGGCTCATTCGAGGACTTTGTAGAGCTCGTTGTACCCGAGTTGCAAAAGCGCGGACGCTACCGCACCGCTTACGAGGGCAACACTTTGCGTGAGAGCCTCTACGGTGAGGGGCATACTCAGGTGGACGAGCGTCACCCGGCTGCTAAGTACCGCGATGCATACGTGGGCAAGCCGTCAGCGGCGGACACCCCGGCGCGTGACTTCCTGAAGCTTGCAGAGGCCGCTGAGTAAATTCTTCTTCCGCCGAGATCCTGATTTAAAACAGGATCTCGGCGTTTTAAACCCCGCAACATAAAAGTAATACCTACTTACTAAAGCTTTAAAATTGCTAGCCTTTAACAAACGCTGGCACAGCGCGAGCGTTAGTATCTAGAGGACAACGTGGTTCATTCTTTCCCTACCACCGTCAATCCCACGACGGTAGCCCTGGTTTTAGCTGGCGGACGCGGTATCCGCCTGGCGCCTCTCACCGATTACCGCTCTAAGCCGGCTGTTCCTTTTGCCGGTAACTATCGCCTGATCGATGTGGCAATGTCTAACCTTTCACATTCTCGTATTGACGATGTGTGGGTAGTGGAGCAGTACCGTCCCTTTACCTTGAACGCTCATTTGGCTGCCGGACGCCCGTGGGACTTGGACGGCACTCGTCATGGGCTTCGCGTTCTGAGCCCTGCTGAAGGCCGCGAGGAGGACTGTTTTTCCGAGGGTACCGGACTTGAGCTTGATAAGCGTGGCTGGGAGATTCTCGCGCACCTGAATTCTCACGCGCCCACCCGCATTTCAGCATCCGCGAAGGTGAGCGATTCACTGATTGCGCAGGGCGCAGTTATTCACGGCTCAGTGGAACATTCAGTGATTGGCCCCGAAGTTGTTATCGAGGACGGCGCACACGTCTCGCGTTCTGTTCTTTTAGGACGCACGGTTGTACCTGCCGGTGCCTCTTTGGAATCCGTTATTGCTGATATTGGCGCTCCGATTGAGGCAAAAAGATTGGTAAAACTAAGCCCGGACCCGGCAATATCACGGTGCTGGCAGCTCCCGGCGGTGGGCCAGATACCGTCTAACCGCCGCACAAACGCACATAGCTGTCAAGCCACTGCTTACAAGCCTCTGCGCTCGCGTCCTGAAAACGAGAACGAGCACGGAGGATTTTTATGCTTAGAATCCCGCGGGAAAAGTCTTACAGGAGCGATGACCAGAGTCTGCAGACGTTCTCTACCATTTTTACGCGTAGCGGGCGTTCTACCCATTCGCTGTAGCGAATTTCTTTGGTGAGTTTGTCGTAGTCTTCAACGATGCTTTCAATTTCGTGGACGACCTCTCGGTTGACGACGAAAGTTGAGATTTCCATGTTGAGCGAGAATGAGCGCGGGTCCATGTTTGATGAGCCGATGAAAGCGATGTCATCGTCAATAAGCATGAACTTGGAGTGCAGGACGGTGGGGCCGGGGTAGGCATGAATCTTGACGCCGGCGCGCAGAAGTTGCTCGTAATAGGAGCGTTGTCCCATGTTGGCGAGGAACTGGTCGCCCTTTTCCGTCACGATGAGGTCCACCTGAATATTTGAGAGAGCGGTGTTGGTGAGCGCTTGCAGAAGTGTTTCTTCAGGGACGAAGTAGGGCGAGCAAATAAGGATGCGTTTTTCGGCATTGTAGATGAGGTAGTTGATCAGGCGCAGGTTATTTTCGGTTTCGTAACCGGGGCCTGATGGCACTACCTGGGCTAGCGCACCGCCGTGAACTTCTTCGAGGGTAGGTTTAATTTCTTCGAGAAGGAGTTCTTTGGTTTCTGAGTACCAGTCTGAGATGAAGACTGCGTTGAGTTCTTCGACGATGGGGCCGCGGGCAGTGAATGAGAGGTCCAGCCATTCAAGACCTTTTCGTTTGTTGCGTCGGGTTTCGTAGGAGCGGTGAATAGCGTTCTGCGAGCCGGCGAATGCTTGTTCGCCGTCAATGATGACGATTTTGCGGTGGTTGCGAAGATCAGGACGCTGCCATTTACCTTTGAAGGGTTTGACGGGTAGCATGAGGTGCCAGTCCATCTCGTCCTGCTTCAAAATGCGCTTGAGCTTTTTGAAGCCTGCATATTTGCGCGAGCCGATATGGTCAACGAGGACGCGAACGGTGACGCCGCGCTGGTGGGCGCGCACAAGGGCGTCCCACAGGGGCGAGGTGGCTTTGTCGTAAGCGGCGATGTAGAACTCTACGTGCACATAGCGCTGTGCCTTATCGACTTCTGCCGCTAGGTCAATCATTGCCTGGTGGTTATCAGGGTGCAGAGTAAAACTGTTGCCGCTGACCATGGGAAGCGCGCCGAGTTTGTAGTTCAGGTTTGCGGCTACGCGCACCTCGTCTGAGATGTGATGGTTGTTGCCCAGGATCGGATCGTTGGTGGGGACTGCCTCGCGCATGAGTTCGTTCATGACGCGCTGACGAGCGCGACGGTAGCGGGGCAGGTGTGATGATCCGAAAATCAAGAAGGCAATAAACCCTATGTAGGGTAAGAGGAAGATCGCCATGAGCCAACCGAGAGCCACGTTTGGTTTTCGGTTGTAGGGTAACCAGCAGATAGCGATAACGCGGATAAGGATATCGATAGCTACTGCAACAACAGATGCCCAGGGGGGTAAGCCTGGGATATTAATAAAAGGGTAGTTCAGCTGGTTCATTGTTTATAAGTGTAGCGTGTGTAAGCTGTTAGATTTCTTGTGGGTTTGGTGTTCTTGTGGCGAACACAACCGTAAGTAAATCTGAGTTTATAGTCTTTCAAAACTCAAAAGAGACATAAAATTGCAGTTATGCAAAAAAGTGAGGTATCGCTACGCGAACGCAGAAAAGATCGCACCTGGAAAGCAATTTACGAGTCTGCCCAGCAACTCGTGCAAGAACGCGGTCTAAAAGGCACTACCACCGAAGAGATCGCGGTGAGTGCCGGGGTGTCGCCGCGTACCTTCTTCAACTATTTTGCCACGAAAGAGGACGCCGTACTGGGCCTGCGCAAACCTCGTTTAGCTCCTGAAATGCTTGAAGCTGATGCCGGACGTCACGATGTCTATGTCTTTGAGCGCGTCACCCATTTGCTGCTCGATATTTTGGTGGCAAGTTTTGGTGAAGACGCAATGCCGCGCATCAAACAAACGGTGGAGCAGTATCCTGAGCTTCGCAATCGCATCAAATGGACTCAGATCTCCGGTGAGCAGATTCTTACCGATTTTTTGCTGACGATAGACTGGAAAACGTTCGCCGCGAACGGCCGCAAGGGCGAGTTCCCTTTGCTGGGGGAGGGCGTTGAACCTGATGCTGATACTTTCTCGCGTGTGCGCGCATCCGTTCTCATCGCTTCTGCAGCAGTGCGTCACCTTGAGCTGCACAAGGGCGCTGTAGATCTTGAGAACATTGACCGGTACATCTCAGATACTGTGGCGATGTTCCGTATGCTGCTTCGCGAAGACTAGCGCTGGTACACCGCTGAAATTCAAAGAGCGCAATAAACGTATCTACCGCACTTTTTAGCCAGTAGGCTTAGAAAGTGCGGTATTTTTGTGAGAGACCTCAAACCGTGAAGGAGAAGTTCCAATGAAGATTCTTGTACCCACCTCCGTAAAGCTCGATGAATCAAAGCTGGGTCTGACCAGCGAAGACACCACTGTCAGCTACGACCCCAAGCAGCCTATTGATTCTGCCGACTACGATGCGGACGTCATGATTGCCTGGGCTAACACCAATGACCAGCTCAAGGATGCGGCTGCCAACCTGAAGGATGTCAAGCTGGTGCAGGCGCTGTTGGCTGGCCCTGATCAGGCGCGAGCTGCGGGCTTCCGCGATGAAGCTGTCATTACCTCAGGTAGTGGCTTGCACTCTAAGACCGTTGCTGAGCATACGCTGGCGCTGACGCTCAACTTCATCCGTTTTCTGCCGACCCTGGCGGATCACCAGGAACGCAAGCACTGGGCATCAGAACTAGGTGGTGCGCAGGAGCTTTATCCTGAAGATCAGGTCACCACCCTGCTGAACGCTAACGTCACCATTTGGGGCTTCGGTTCTATTGGTAAAGAAACGGCTGACCTGTTCAAGGCGTTTGGTGCGAACGTCACCGGTGTGGCAACTACCGCGGGTGAGCGTCACGGTTACCCCGTGATTGCTACCGAAGATATTGATGCTCAGCTTGAGAAGACTGATGTTTTGGTCATGATTCTGCCCACCAGCGATTCCACCAAGAATGCGCTGGATGCCGACAAATTGGCTAAGCTGCCCAAGCGTAGCTACGTCATCAACGTTGGACGCGGCACCACTGTTGATGAAGATGCTCTGATGGCATCGCTCAATTCCGGCGAGATTGCAGGGGCGGCACTGGACGTTGTTGTTGAAGAGCCACTGCCTGAGGACTCACCGTTGTGGGGTACCAAGAACATTGTGATTACTCCTCACTCAGCTGGCGGCCGTCCGGTGAACCCCGAAGAGCTCATCGCGCAGAATCTGCAGGCTGTACGCGATCTTGAAGCGGGTAAGGAGCCGAACTGGCGTAACAAGATGTAAGTTTTTTACGGCTTACCTCAGAGTAGTACCAAAGGGGTGACCACGAACTTCTTCATGGTCGCTCCTTTGGTCTGGTGTGAGGGTAGCCGAATGGCCTTCACCGTTTACGCATACATCGGGTTGTGTCCCGCAGCTACACGCTCGGATGCGCGTACCTCGCCGGGTGCGGTGGCACCGGCATCCGCGTCAAAGGGGGAGCCCCCCAGCTTCTCGCGTCCGTGCTCGCTCATCCATCCCGAAAGGTTAGGGCCTGCGGGTACAATGCCGGTGGGATTAATGTCCTTGTGAACGATGTAGTAGTGTTCCTTGATTTGCTGGAAATCAACAGTGTCACCAAAGCTGGGAGTCTGGAAGAGGTCGCGTGCGTACCCCCACAGATTGGGCATGGATGCGATGGTCTGGCGTCCGCACTTGAAGTGGCTGTAGTAGACGGCGTCAAAGCGAACCAGGGTGGTAAAGAGGCGAATGTCAGCCTCGGTGATGTGATCACCCATGAGGTAACGGCGGGTAGCCAGGCGTTCTTCAACCCAGTCAAGTGCAGTCCACAGACGCTCAAACGCCGCATCATATGCTTCTTGCGAACCCGCGAAACCGCAGCGGTAAACTCCGTTGTTAATCTCGGTGTAGATGCGCTTCATGACCTGGTTCATCTCGTCTTCGAGTTCCTCGGGCCAGAGGTTGGGTGCACCCTCACGGTGGAATTCTTTCCACTCTTTCGAGGAGTCTTCGGTGATTTGCGGGAAGTTGTTGGTAATGACTGCGCCAGATTTGATATCGACAATCGCGGGTACGGTGATGCCGCGCGGGTAGTCGGGAAAACGCTTAAAGTAGGCTTCCTGCAGGCGCTCGATGCCGAGCACGGGGTCCTTGCCGTCTTTATCGAGGTCGAACGTCCAGGAGCGTGCGTCGTGGGTGGGGCCGGGTAGGCCAATGGAAATCGCGTCCTCTAGTCCAAGCAGGCGTCGCACAATCAGTGTGCGATTTGCCCAGGGGCAGGCGCGTGCGGCAACCAGGCGGTATTTGCCGGCTTCAACCGGCCAGAACTTGTGATTGTTATCCGCTGTGTGCGCGGCGGGGTCTGCCACAATGCGGTCTTCGATATAGTTGGTGTCGCGGCTGTATTCTTCGCCCGCGTGAACGTAGACGCCGAGGGTGGATTGGGGAGTAGTCATGCGTGTTACTATACTCCAAATATATTTTCGAAGTAAAGTATTGTTCTTTGTTTTATATGGTTGAAGGTCGCACAAACATCCGAAAATTGCGTGATGTCGAAAGTTGTGCGACCTTCAGTTTTATGATGCGGTCACTTACCAGATTTCTTCGGTACGTCGCCCGCTACGAATCAGCGTAAGAATACGTGAGGACGCGAGTACCCCCGCAAGTGCCCAGGTGCAGCAGATTGCCAGCTCGGCGAGAGCGTGCAGAAGTACCACGTCAGATAACCCGCTTCCGGTTGCAACCTCACGGAAAACCTCTATCCCGTGAGTGAGAGGTAACCACTGCACCAGTACGGCTAGCCACGCTGGGTAGGCTGAAATCGGTGCCAGTACTCCGGCGGTCAGTGGTAGAACTGCTGCCACTACGTTGGAGATCAGGTACGGGTTGTTGAGAGCAACCGAGAGCGTTGCACAGGCAAACCCCAACAGCGCACCCGCCAGAATAAAGCAGGGGAGTAAGACCAGGGCTATCCCCGTCATTTCCGCTGAAGATTCCGGTGCGAAAACCCAGATCCCGCCAATCATTACGCACCCCATCAGCGCTGCGTTGAGGCAGGGCACCGCCAGCTTCGAAAACCAAAACACCGGGTTGAAAAAGCGGGTGAGCAATACATCGTGCAGCACGCCAATGTTGCGGTCGTAGGTCACCAGAGCAATGCTTTGTGCCAGCACCCCGGTTGCGGCTGCCACCAGCGCACCACAGTAGGCGGTGGTGACTAGCTGAGGCGAGTTCATCGCAGAGGCCACCGCTACCAGCATCAGCAACTCTGTCAGAGGTAGCGCCACCAGCGTGGTGAGAGTGGTGGGCACGTTGATGAAGGTTTGCGTTGCAGCAAGCCGCGCCGCAACTGCGTAGCGTGAGGTACTCACTTACATCACCTCCAATGACGCGTCGCGATGTGCCTTGATCAGGGCGCGTTTGAGCAGAACGGTGCTGAGTGCAAACCACGCTAAGCTCACCGCTACCGAGACAGCAATGGCGCCCCAGAAGCTAGATTCCGTCGTACTTGTTGACCCCGCGTCCAACACGGCACGCACTGCGCTGGACGTCGGTAGCAGATAGCTCACCGGCACTGCCCAGTGCTCAATGGAGGCTGGAATACCGAAAATGCCACTGACCAGAATCAAGGGAGCAACTAGCAACCCCTCGTACGTCATGGCGTAGGGCGTCAGCACAAACAAAGCCGCCACTGCACACGAAATACTCAAACATGCGAGCCAGAAAACGAATACCGCGGGCACCAGCTGCCAGCTAACCTGCGGGTGTAACCGCAGAATCCACGCGAGTAGACCGGCAAGCGGAAAAGCAAACAGACCAAAAGCTGACGCCGAACCTACGAGCGGAAGCAGGGTAGAACCGGCACGCGTTAGAGTAAATACCAAGTGCACCAGTGTGCCCTGAAACCGTTGAAAACCAATGAGGCCCGCGGCAACCGTGCAGACCGTCCACGTACCCACTAGTCCAGCGCGCAACCAGGCGCTACTGGCCGATGAGGGGGAGTGCGATGCAAACGACGCCACATACTGCATCAGTAAAATCGTCACCGTCGATGTAATCATCAACTGTACAAAATAACTATTGCCCGCGAATAAGCGTGTGTGAAAGGCGAGCATACGAAGAACCCTCACTACTTGCCCTCCTGCTCGGTTTCAACGCCCAGAAGCGCAAAGTAGGCGTCCTCTAAGGTGGCATGGTCGGCAAGTGAGCTGTGCGCCCGTAGATCCTGTAGCGTTCCGTGGAAAGCTGTCTTGCCCTCATTGATAATCAAAAGGTCATCGGCAAGTGCCTGAGCTTCTGCCAGATAGTGCGTGGTGAGTAGGATGCCCGTGCCAAGCTGCGCTAGCGACTTCACGAGTTTGCGCACCTCAAGAGCCAGTTCTGGATCAAGCCCGTTGGTCGGCTCGTCCAGAAAAAGCAGGGCGGGGTCGTTGAGTAGTCCGCGCGCGATGTGCAGTCGCTGCTTCATACCGCGCGAAAAATCTTGAACCTTAGAATCGGCGCGTTCGGTGAGAGCCACGGCCTCTAGCGCATCTTCAACACGTTCCTTGCGGAACTTACGGGGGACGCCCAAGACATCTGCGAAGAAGAGTAGGTTATCCCGAGCTGTGGCACGCGAGTAGAAACCTCGATCGCCACCGAGGACCAGTCCAATGTGCTGACGTGCCGCGCGGGGCTGCGCAACCGCGTCCACACCGGCTACCTGTATATCGCCGGACGTCGGCGCTAACAGAGTGGAGCACATGTTAATAGTGGTGGTTTTACCGGCACCATTTGGCCCGAGAAAGCAGAGAATCTGCCCAGCATTGATCTCAAAAGAGACGTGATTGACCGCGCGAAAATTCTTCGGGCCCAGATCGCGCACCAGATTGTGCGCGCTAAAAATAGGTTGGAAAGCCAACGTTATGCCTTTCAAGCATGAGAAATTCAGAGGATGCGTGATGAAAGGGGAGCCGAAGGCACAACAAATAAACCCTACGAGTCCGGTATTTACGGACAGGAGGTATCAACTGTCTTAAGACGGGTTAGGCGGTTACCTTCAGCATCCCGTGCGCGCGAACAGTTGTTGACATGTGGCATTCCTTAGAAAAACAAAGATGTTATCTGAATCATACTCTTAAATGCCGAGAGGGGTCACTTATCGTTCAAAAAAGCGTAATTTTTGAACGTGAAGTGACCCCTCGCGGGAGAAAAGGGCTTAGGAAACCACGTGACCGGTTTCGTCCAGCAACTTGGCGCGTAGCTCGCGTCGTTCTGCCTGAGCCTTGGGATCGGGCAGCGGAACCGCAGCCAGCAGACGCTGGGTGTATGCCTGCTTGGGGTGGCGCAGAATCTGTTCACGCGTACCCTGCTCGACGATTTCACCGCGGCGCATCACGGCGATGCGGTCTGCCAGGGCATCGATAACCGCCAAGTCGTGGGTGACGAAGAGGCAGGCGAAGCCCATTTCTTCCTGAAGTTCCTGGAAGAGCTCGAGCACGCGAGCCTGAACGGAAACGTCCAACGCTGAGGTGGGCTCATCGGCAATCAGTAGCTTGGGCTTGAGCGAGAGCGCACGTGCAATACCCACGCGCTGCTTCTGACCACCGGAAAGCTCGTGCGGATAGCGGTTGCGGTAAGAGCGGGGCAGCTCAACACGGTCCAGCAGGCCCTCGATGCGACGCTGCAGCTCAGCACCCCTAGCCTCACCCGCGAGGAACATGGGCTCACCAATGGACTCACCGATAGGCAGACGCGGGTTCAGCGAGGACGACGGGTCCTGGAACACCATACCGACGTCCTTGCGGACAGCCGCCAGGGTCTTGCGGTTGGGCTTGCGCATGTCGTAACCGCAGACGTTCAACTCGCCTTCGGCAACATCCAAGAAGCCAACGGTCGCGCGACCAATGGTTGACTTACCGGAGCCTGATTCGCCCACCAGACCGAGCACCTCGCCGGCGCGGATTTCAAGGTTTGCGCCGGTGACCGCGCGGAAGGGGCCAACGCGTCCCTGCTTGGGGTATTCCAGCGCCACGTCCTTCAGCGAGAGAATAACGTCGCCGTCAAACTCGCGCGGGGGCATGACCTGGTTGATAATAGCTGTCGGAGGACGCTGGCCCTCGGCTGCATCGTCGATAGCCGCGTTGACGTCGATCTCGCCGCCACCCAGGTTGAGCACTGAACCGAGCAGCGCCTTGGTGTAGTCATGCTGCGGGTTGTTGAAGATGTGCTCAGCGTCGCCGGTTTCAACAATTTCACCGCGGCGCATCACAGCAACGCGGTCTGCGAGGTCAGCAACAACACCCATGTCGTGGGTGATGAGAATAATTGCTGAGTTGAGCTTCTTCTGCAGGTTACGCATGAGTTCAAGGATTTCAGCCTGAACGGTCACGTCGAGCGCGGTGGTGGGCTCATCAGCAATCAGCAGCTTGGGGTCGGTTGAGAGCGACTGCGCAATCATGGCGCGCTGGCGCTGACCACCTGACATCTGGTGCGGGTATGAGTTGAATGCCTTGATGGGATCCGGCATTTCAACCAGTTCCAGCATCTTGATGGCTTCTTCTTTACCCTGCGCAGGCGAGATGTCCTTGTGCAGACGCAGGGTCTCCACAATCTGATCGCCCACAGTCATTACCGGGTTCATCGCGGTCATGGGTTCCTGGAAGATGACTGCAATGTCATCGCCACGAACGCCAAGAAGCGCTGAGTTGCTCAAGCCAATGAGCTCGCGTCCGTTGAGCTTAACGGAGCCTGAGACGCGGGCGTTCTTGGGCAGAAGGCCGATCATACCCATGGATGAAACCGACTTACCTGAGCCAGATTCACCCACGATTGCCAGAACTTCACCGGCGTGGACGGTGTAGTTCAGATTGGTTGCTGCCGGCACCCATTTGCGGTCGACGCCAAAGTCGACGCTGAGGTTGCGTACTTCGAGGACGGGCTGTGCTGCTTCTGCACGGTCTGCTCGTACGCTAGCTGTTTGAGTAGTCACTTGGGTATCCCCACTCTTATTTGTGTATCAATTCTTGGGAGCGTTGCTCGTATGTTGGTTGTTTGCGCTTGAATCTTTGAGAGAATTTAGAACTATGAAATCCCAGTATCTTCAGAACCCGCCGGTGCGTTTTCGCCCTAAGACCGCTGTCTTCTACACCGTTGTTGCTGTTGTTATTGCTGTCGTTTTGGTTGCGGCAACTTTGTACGTTTACGGTGTGTATGGGCTGGTTGCTAAGTGCTGGCCGTGGTTCTTTTTAGCCTACGGAGTGTGGTATCTGCTGGGCTATCCTTCGTTTGAGGTTGACCGCGATGAACTCTGCATCAAGAACCCTTTTGTTTCTCACCGCGTGGGTTACCCCAACCTGATTGATATCTCGACCAAATTCAACTTGACCTTGGTGACCGCTCGTAAGAAGTATCAAGCATTTGCTGTGCCTTCTACCGGTATGCGTGCTGGGTTACATACTCGCGAGGAAGAAATTACCAATCTGCCATCTATCACTTACGGCGGTCATGGCTCGGTTCGTACTTCTGATCTCCCCACGGGACTCTCCGGTAGTGCTGCCATGGTGGCTCGCGGCTACTGGCAAGAAATCGTTGAGGATGAAGCTCTGAGCACCTTCCCCGGGATTGAAGAATCAACCTTCGATGTCAAAGGCGGCGTCATCTTTGCGCTTTTAGCACTTGCCGCTGCGGTGAGTGTATTTCTCTAGTTCGTTATCTCTATAAAGTTTTCAAGAGGCGGTGGACGCTTGCTCCTGTGTGTAGCGGGGCGGGCGTCCACCGCTTGTTCTTTAGCGCTTGGTAACGGTGATATCAGACCAGGGAACCTGGCCGTCTTCGCCGTCTTCAACGACCTTGCCGCGGTTGACGGTTGCCTCACCGGGGGCTGCTACTGCAAGACCTTCGATGCCCAGACCGTTTTCAGCTGAGTGAGCGGTGCGCTCCTTAGCCTTACGCGGGTTGAACTTCTTCTGGCGGGGGTCGAATGCGTCGCGCAGACCGTCACCGACGAAGTTCACGCACAGTGAGAGCACGAGGATGAACAGGCCCGGGAACCAGAAGAGCCAGGGGCGGGTTGAGAACGCGGTCTGGTTAGCTGAGATCAAAGAACCCAGTGACCAGTCGGGAGCCTTCACACCGAAGCCAAGGTAGCTCAGCGCAGTCTCGGTCAGAATTGCTGATGACATCATGAGCGAGACGTTCACGGTCACAACGCCGATAGCGTTAGGCAGAATGTGCTTGAAAATGATGCGCATATCTGACGCGCCAGCCAGGCGGGCAGCGTCCACGAACTCACGTTCACGCAGGGTCAAGAACTCTGCACGAACCAGACGAGCCAGTGAGCTCCAGAAGAGCAAACCAACAACCACACCGAGAGCAATGATGCTCCAGGTGCCGTGGAAGTAGTTACCGGCGATCTTACCGAGCACAGCGGTGAGCAGCATCAGAGGAATAATGATGATGATGTCGGTAAAGCGCATGATGATGGTCTCTACCCAGCCGCGGAAGTAACCCGCCAGACCACCGAAGAGAACACCGAGGAAGCCTGCGATGCCGCTGATGAGGATAACCACTAAGAAGGTGTTTTGCACACCGCGCATGGTCATTGCAAAGAGGTCGCGACCGGTTGCGTCCTGACCGAACCAGTGTTCACCGGAAGGCGCGCCGCCGTTGACCATTTGCTGCATTTCGGTGTGGTCGTACTTCCACCAGCCGGGAATGGGGCCAACGCCCATAGCGGTCATTGCCAGCAAGAAGATGAAGACAATAATTGCCAGCGAGATAATTGCACCGGTGTTCTGCACAAAGCGCTTACGAACAATCTGGCCCTGAGTTTTACCCGCTGATTCCTGGTTACGGTTATCAACGTTGGTTTCGACGGAGCGCAGAGCGGTGGTTTCTGTGGTGGGCGCTTTGGTGCTACCCGAGGTCTTGTTTTCGTTGGTGCTCATTATGCTTTCACCCTAACGCGCGGATCAAGGACGGAGTAGAGCAGATCTGCAATGAGGTTGAAGACCAGCGCCATAATACCGGTGACGAGGAAGACGCCCATCACGGGGTTGGGGTCTGTGTGCGCTAGTGAGTCCAGGAAGAGTGAACCCATGCCCTTGAAGGAGAAGATACGTTCGGTAATTGCTGCACCACCGATGATTGCGCCGAAGTCCATCGCGATGATGGTTGCCAGCGGAATCAAAGCGTTGCGGAAGGCGTGCTTCATGACGACTGCGCGTTCTGAAACACCCTTTGCGCGTGCGGTGCGAATGTAGTCCTGGTTCATGATTTCGAGCATGGACGCGCGTGAGTAGCGTGAGTAGCTAGCCAGCGAAATCAAGGTCAGAGCAATGGTGGGCAGAAGGATGTGGGTGAAGGTGTCCAAACCGCTGATCCAGAAGTCCCCGTTGAGGTTAGGGGTGGATGCGTTTGCGGTCGGGATCGGACGGCCCTTAATACGGGGGTTGGTGATGTAGTCACCCCATGACTGCATGAAGCGGTCTGCGAAGATCAGCAGTGCCATGACGAAGCCGGTGAGTGCACCAACGCGTGCGCCCTGACCCTTGTCGTAGCCGCCTGCGAGCAGACCTGCAATGATACCGAGAACGATGAAGACAAAGGAGATGATGACGATCATCAAGAAGGTTGCCTGGTCGAGAAGGTTCTGAATGGGGAAGTAGACGATCAAACCAACTACTACCATTGCCAAACCTGCAATGAGTGCGCGGCGGTTACGTAGGCCGGACACCAGAATGGTGAAGACAACCGCTGCAAGAACACCGAGAACCAGCATGAAGGGAATACCTAAGAAGGGGTTGCGTAGCCACTTGGTTGCTGAGACGAAGATAATTAGACCTGCGGTGAGCACAAAACCGAAAACAGCTAGCAGGATGCGGGTCTTCTGCTTGCCGTAGGAGGCTGCGTACCAGAAAAGGCCAGCCACCAGTGAAATCAACAGCGTTGTTGGGATGGTGACCTGCGGGTTCTTCAAGAAGTCGTTGAAGCCGATTGCCAAGAATTCCTTGAGTAGGACCGCAATCCAGAAGGAAGGCAGTGAGAAGAAGAGGAAGCTTGCAAAGGTTACGGTGTAGTCCAAGCCTGAGTACTGGCGAAGAGCTGAGATGATACCGAGGCTCACACCAATCAGAATCGACAGAATGGTTGCCGCAACTACCAGAATCAGGGTCTGGTAGATAGCGTTTGACAGCAACTGGGTGACGGGAGTGCCTGCAAGGTTTGAGCCAAAGTCGCACTTGCCCGTGAAGCATCCCAGCACGCCGCCGAGCCACATAAAGTAGCGCAGGGGAGCGGGGGTGTCAAGATTCAAAGCATCAATGCGCTGCTGGATTAAGGCTTCTTTATTTGCACTTTGTAGGGTGCGGAGTTCCGCGAGGGGGTCGCCCGACGCGGCTGTCAGAAGGTAGATCAAAAATGATGCACCAAAGAGGATGAACACTGCCGTGAGCAGTCTCCTCGCTACGTACATGAACATGGTGGAATCCGTAAGGGTTGTAATTGAGGTTCTATGGTTATAGGTCTACACAACCAAAGCGCGGATGCAATTGCACCCGCGCTATGGCGTTTTCTCAAGTGGTGAGCATAAAGACTGGGTGCCCTATCGCGATTAGCTAGCGATATCCCATTCTTCAGCGTTCCAGGTTAGAGGCTGCTGACCCGGCTTGGGCTTTACACCGGTAATCGCATCATTGTAAGAAGCGACTGCTACGGACTGGAAGAGGGGCAGACCGTAAGCGTCCTTGAAGAGCTCTGCGTCAGCTGACTGCTTGAGCTGTTCAATCTTGCTCTGGTCAGTGGTCTTCATGATGTCATCTGCTGCTGCATCAACAGTTGCGTTGGAGTAGCTGGTGAAGTTTGATGAAGCGCCGGTCTTGAAAATCTGACCCAGGGTTGAGTTGCCAACACCTGATGAAACCCAGCCGAAGATTGATGCGTCGTATGCGCCGTCCTTACCGGTGGGAAGCTGCTCTGACCAATCCTCGGTACCCTTGTCTTCGACCTTGAAACCTGCCTTCTCAGCTGATTCCTTAATCATCTGGTAAGAGTTCACACGGTTTGCGTTCTTGTTGTTGTAGAGGATGCGAACGGTCGGGGTCTTACTGCCGAGCAGCTCTTTTGCCTTCGAGATGTTCTCATCCATGTTGTCTGAGGGGTACTCAGATGAGTTGTTGTTCTCAACGCTCTTGTCGTAGTTTTCCTTGTCTGATAAAACGTAGAGCTGTGAGTTCAGAACTGAAGCATCAGATTCCATAGGCTTGATGAGCTTGTTGACGATGTCCTGGCGAGGAATAGTCAGCAAGAATGCCTTACGAACGTTCTCGTCAGCGAAGGGGCTACCTTCAACCATGTTGAGGTCAACGTGGTCGTAAGACTGGTCGGGCTGGGTCTTGGTGGTAACACCGTCAACACCCTGCAACTGTGAAACGGTGTCGATGGATGCCTGAGGCGCAACCATGTCAACGTCACCGTTCTGAATTGCCTGAACCTGCGCTGAAGGGTCAGCCATGGTCTTGAAAACGATTTCGTTGACCTTGGGCTTGTTATCGCCCTGGTAGTTTTCGTTGGCAGTCAGGGTAACTGACTGGTTTTCAACGATGTCGGTGACCTTGTAGGGGCCGTTACCTACGAGCAGTGACTCATCGCTGGGCTTAGTAGTGGTATCAAAACCGGTGTTCCACGCGTCCGCAATCTTGCGTAGGTCTGAGTTTTCCTTGCCGGGCTCAGCATTCTCAAGGGTTTCAGCGAGCTTGGCTTCGTCCATGCCAGCAAGTTTGGCTACAACGTGAGCAGGAGTGCCATAGTTTTCGTTAGAAACGTCATACGCAATCTCCCAGTCGGCGAACTTCTGTGGGTAGTTAAAAGTGATGGAGCGACCATCTTCGCCAAGGGTAGGCTTGCCAGCACCGCTAAGACCCTGAGTCTCACCTGCATAATCGAAGTAGGTGACGCCGTTCTCGCCTTCGCCGTTGAAGTAACCGGACTGTACAGCCCATGCGAGAAGAAGGTCAGCCTTGTCGATATCGTTGCCGTCGGACCACTTCTGGCCTTCATTGACCTTGTACTCGACCTTCATGCCGTCGCCTTCTTCGGTCATATTGAATGAGCCGAACCAGTCATTGTGCCGAACATCGAATTCGTCGGTAATAGTGGCAAAGCCGCGGTGGGTCAACTGTTGGATAATGCCGTTGGTATCTGTGTTGCCGCTTGCAGTACCAGTGTTGAGCGATGAGAAAACGTTGGTTAGAGCAACAGACACTGACTTGTCTTTGTTGTCTGATGAGCCCGATGAGTTGTTTGATGAACCGTTTGATGCACAAGCGGTCAAACCCAAAGCAGCGATAGCGGTGAGGCTCAAAATGCTGGAGATGCGTGACTTAGCCATTCGATGGTCTCCTTGAAAGTGAAAAGGAAATGCGGTGGTGCACTTGTAGTGCATACAGGCGAGACAGTCACTTAATGTGACTGGCAACACTTATTGGTCTTATAGTAGACCAAAGATGCTGAAAACGGGTAACCAGAATGACTTTTTTCGTTTTATTTCTATGTTGCGGATTTATTGCGCACGATTTCACATGGTGGCATCTCGAATTGAGGATGCGCCGCCACAGGTGGAAAATATAGTGCACGCTCGAGGTTGAGACGCCCGGCGGTGTCCTCACTTAATGGGCTAAATTAACGTTTAGAGACGTCATAGTAATGTGAGGCTTCATGTTCACCGCTAAAAAATTCTCAGACCTAACCGTTGAAGAGCTCAACGCTATCTACATTGCGCGGTCAAAGGTGTTTACCGTCGGCCAGCAACTCACCGTTCAAGAACCGGACCTCGCTGACCGCCAAGCTGTGCACTTCTTTTCACAGAATGATGCCGGCGAAGTTGTAGCCTATATGCGTCTGATCGATCTCGAAAAAATTGAAGACGACCACTACGAACAGGTGTCCGGCGCCTACGCCCTGTCTCGCGTCGCCGTTCTCAAAACCCTGCGAGGACAAGGCATGGGACGCAAGCTCCTCGACGCTGCTATTCAGTGGGTTCGCGATGAAACTGAAGCAACCAAGATTATTATTGATGCACAGGCATACCTGCGCGATAGTTACTACGCGCCAGTAGGGTTCGTGCAAGTAGGTGAAGAATTCCGCGAGGCAGGGCTACCCCACGTCAAAATGATTCTGGAGCTCTAAATGTTTACCATCAAAAACTTTGATGAACTCACCAACACCGAGCTGTACGCCATCTGCGCTCAACGCGTCGCGGTTTTTGTGGTGGAACAGAACTGCCCTTACCAAGACATCGATGGGTTGGACCCTCGTTGCCAGCATATGTTCGTAATGAATAACGGTGAGATTGATGCTTACCTGCGCGTCTTTGACAGAGGTACTGTTGATGACCATCACTCCCCGCGTCGGGAGGGCGTCGCATCCTTGGGTCGAGTTATCACCGGACCGAACGCGCGTGGCAAAGGCATGGGGCACCAGCTGGTGGCTGCCGGAATTGAGCATGTGCGAGTGGCGATGCCGCATGTCCACACTATTTTTATTTCAGCCCAGGAGCACCTGGCAGAAACCTACTACGGCAAGCACGGATTTGAGAGGGTCTCCGAGGTGTACTTGGAGGACGACATCCCGCACGTGGATATGGAACTGAAGCTTTAACCATTAGCCGCGAGGGGGCCGGGCGCTGATTTTCCGAGCGAGTAAGGAGGTGAAAGTTAGCGACTAGAGGGCTTTCACGCGGAGGCCGCCGTCAGCCTACTTATAAGAGCAGACTTATAGATGCGCGAGAGGGGAGGGATGGACCGTTTTTTGCCAAAAACGGTCCATCCCTCCCCTCTCGCGGAAGAAAAAGCGAAAGTTATCCACAGATTTAAGAATTTGCCCTAAACGCACATGAAATAATACAGACTGAAAGACATGAACCGCACCTATCCTTCAGTTTTCACGACTCAAGAGGCTGCTCAGCATGGAGTCTCTCGACGCGTACTTAAAAGAAATAACAACATCAATCAGCACTCACAGGGGCTAAGATTTGTCGGTAACCCCGATGTTGCACTCATCGCTGAAAAGATTTGCGAGCTTACCGAAGACATCGTAATTTCCCACCACACAGCGGCAAAAGTGCAGGGCCTACGAATACCTAACTACCTTGAGAAGAAGCACGAAATCTCAGTGCTAAAAACTCATGGCAAATGGTCTACCAAGAGGCAGGGAGTTGTCGGTTATCGAACGAAAAAGCTTCTTGACGATGAAACTCAACCATTTGGCTCTGCCTACATTACGACTGTCGAACGTACCATTTTTGATTTAGCGCAGTATCTGACACCCTATCAGCT
This sequence comes from Microcyclospora tardicrescens, assembly GCA_003012245.1. Classification (NCBI taxonomy): domain Eukaryota; kingdom Fungi; phylum Ascomycota; class Dothideomycetes; order Capnodiales; genus Microcyclospora; species Microcyclospora tardicrescens. The sequence goes on along the minus strand of PXOE01000343.1, from coordinate 4,026 downwards.
TATCCAAGTAGTAGACGGAGCTATTAATTCTCATGCCCATGGATATTACTGTTTCGAAGCGCAAACTAGCATCGAAAAAATTCGGGATCTCTGTCTTAAGCATCCCGGAGAGCGCGGCGTCAAGAAACTGAAGCTCTGTCTAGAGCGGGCACGGGTAGGTTCGGATTCCGCGCAAGAAACGCTTCTTCGCCTGTTGCTCGATGACCACGGAATACACGGACTTCTTCTGAACCATCCCGTTTATTCAGAAGACGGAGAGTTGCTATTTCAGTCAGACTTAGCGGACGAACGCACAAAAACAAGTATCCAGTATGAAGGGGAACACCACTCGGAACAGCTTCAAGTTCGTCGTGATATCCGCAGAGAACGTCGTACCGAAGATGCAGGATGGACTGAAATTCGAATTATGGCAACTGATCTTTACGAAGAGGTTTTTGATGCGGACGCTCAAGACTGGATGCCGAGAGCCGTATCGATTGTTCGCCGCGTCCTCAAAGCTAAAAGTTAATTAGATGCGCGAGAGGGGAGGGATGGACCATTTTTGGCGAAAAAACGGTCCATCCCTCCCCTCTCGCGCATCTACTCTCGCGGAAGGTGGAGAACTACTTGGTAGTAATCTTCAGGATTTTATCCGACTGGGTGACGTCGCCGGTTGCGCCCTCAACATCGTCGAACTTGACGGTGTTAGTCACGAGAACCGGAGTGGTCAGCGGGTAGCCCGCCTTCTTGATGACGTCATGATCGAAAGTCAGCAGGGTCTGACCAGCGGTAACGCGCTCGCCCTTCTTGACCTTCACATCGAAGCCTTCGCCGCCGAGGTTTACGGTGTCAATACCAACGTGGATCAACAGCTCAGCACCGTTATCCAGCTTCAGACCAACTGCGTGGCCGGATGCGGGGGTTGCAATAACCTTGCCGTCAGCAGGAGCCACAACGGTGTTGCCGGTGGGCTCAATCGCAGCACCCTTACCGAGCTTCGCAGCAGCGAAGATGGGGTCGGGAACCTCAGACAGCGGGATAGCGCGTCCAACAATGGGGGATGCAATATCCAAAACGGTGCCTGCCTCGTAGGAGTCAGGTGAGGTAGCCACGGGTGCGGCGGTAGCTGAAGCGGATGATGCGGTAGCACCAGCTGCTGCCGCAGTGCCAGCGGGTGCGGTGCGAGCACCTGAGTGAAGAACCTCTGACTCATGAGCTACGGGAGCTCCTGATTCAACGGTGTCAACAACGGCAGCTTCGCCACCCTCTGCATCAATTGCGGGAGCGTTGTCGCGCTTTGCACGTGATTCAGCAGCCTGAGCCTTTGACTCGTAGCCGAAGATCAGAACGCCAGCCATCGCACCGAAGAATGCAACAGCCAAACCGATAACGAATAGCGGAATGGGCTGCATCGCGGGGATTGAAAGCAGTGAAGTGAACGCGAATGCGTATGACCTAACACCGAGTGCTGAAATCAAAGCACCACCGATAACAGCGGGAACGAGAATCAGCGGGAAGACACGCTTGTAGCGCAGAACAACACCGTAGAGTGAGGGCTCAGAAATACCACCGAGAAGACCGGAAACAGCCGCACCGGTTGCGGTCTGACGCAGTTCCTTATCGTGCTTTGCACGGATAGCAACACCGGTTACCAGGCCGAAGACTGCAAAGTTGTAAGCAGCCATGGGTGACTGGATGAAGTCGAAGCCGTTGGTCTGCAGGTTGTTAATCATGACAGCGTTCAAAGGCCAGTGCAGACCCAGGGGAACCATGAACAGGTAGGTACCAGCGATAACTGCACCAACGAGCCACGGAGCGATGTCGTTCAACCAGCCGAAGAGATCTGAGATGCCCTGGCCCAAGAGGATGCCGAAGGGACCGATAACCAGTGCGGTCAAGGGAACGAGAATCAGGATTGAAATCATAGGCACAAACACCATGTGAAGCATGGTGGGGATGATCTTCTTCAGGAAGCGCTCAAGCGGAGCAAGCAGAGCTGCAGCGAACAGCGGAGGGAAGATCTGGCCGGTGTATGAGAAGAGGTAGAGCGGAACAGCCCAGCCACCGATGTGGAACAGGTCCAGGTGGTTAGCGCCCTCGGGCAGAATCTCTGACAGGCCGCGGAAAGCGTCGGTCATGAGTGCTGCGGGGATAGCTGCACCAACCCACATGTTCGCACCCAGGCGCTTAGCAGCGGTGGCACCAATCATGATGGGCATGAAGTTCAGAACTGACAGTGACGCTGCCAGGATCAAGAACCAGAAGGTGTACTCGGTACGCCATGAGTTCAGCATGTCAGCGTTCAGCGCTGCATCGCCGAGCTTAGGGCCGTTGACGAGGTCCTTGTTAACAACTTCGCCAGCGAAGTTGGTGTAGGTGCCGAAAACACCCAGCTGCTGCAGCAAAACGATGAGGGTCAAGATCATCGATGAGCCGAGCAGTGCCCACAGGACGGGGCGGAATGAGTCTGAGAGGACGTCGAAGGTACGGGTAATCCAGTTAGCCTTCTTCTCGTTGGGGTCAGCAGCTTCGTTACCGGCTGCTACTGAGCCTTCGCCAACGCCTGAAACGCCGGGAAGCTTCTGCATCTCGTTGTAAACAGCCTCAACCTTGTCGCCCAGAACAACCTGGGTCTGGCCTGACTGCTCGATGATTGAGAGCACGCCGGGTACGTTTTCGATTGCCTTCTTGTCGATGGCAGCCTTTGACTTAGGAGTCACGCGCAGGCGGGTTGCGCAGTGCGTGAAGTGAGAAATATTCTCGGGGCCACCTAGGCCTTCAAGAATTTTCTTGCCCATTTCGGAGTTATTCACCGTTTGAGCTCCTTGCTAGTGATGAAAGTGCCCTGAAAACGCAAAAAGACCCGAGTTACTCACTTCCATTTTCGCGTGCGCATCTGTGCGGATGCGGTTAGTCCAGGACTAATGACAAGGAGCGATAGAGTCCTAGCCTGCAAAAAGTGAACGATGCGTGCACGTGCATTTCTGCACTGTACATAAGCTGCGATCGGATGAAATGAGTAACTCAGGTCTTGCCTGCATTGTCAGTAACAATCCTGATGATTACTACTTGGTTCACACCAAATTCGATGCTTACTCTACTCCGGGTTGTCACAATACGCAACACTTGGTTTTTGATGCTATGCCAAAGAAAAATATGGATTTTACTTGGCTATATGCAAGCTGTGGAATGAGTAAGTTTAAGGCTTCCCTTAAAATTTCTAATACTTTGCTGCGCGAGTGGCGGCAACCGCGTCCGGATGATACCTACGCAACCAACGCTGATGGTACTGATAGTTGACTTCAACCAGCGCGCTACCGAGCACACCGAGTGCCAGCGTCCACACCAGGAGGGGGCCGGTGGGAAGCTCAAACTGGTGATACCACTGCGAGATGCGGACGAGAACCGCAAGCGCCAAACCGAGGTACATGGCAACCACTAGAGCCGCTCGTTTGAGATCGAAGGGACGCACCGCCGTGGTCAAATTCCACAGCCCCAGCATGACCAGCGTAATGAGCGTTGCCGTCTGCAACTGTGTCAAGGACGCTCCACCGGCTACCTGCTCTGCGCGTCCCACAAAATTCAGCACAATAAGCGAGAGAGCAATAATGATGGCACTAGGTACCGCAAAATGCAGGGCTCTATTCAAGAATCCGGGCACATAGCGGCGGGTATTGTTCATCATGGTCAAGAAGAAGGCAGGGCCTCCCACCATCAGAAGATCAGCCGTGGAGTACTGGCGCGGTAGCAACGGGAACTGCCAGCACAACAGACCCAGAAGAACACCGAGCACAATCGCAAAGCCTGTTTTGGTCAGGAACAGGTTGGTAACGCGCTCGATGTTTGCGATAATCTTGCGCCCTTCGGCGAGGACGGAAGGCAGACGATCGAAACGTCCGTCGAGAAGAATCAGACGCGATACTGCCTTGGTGGCGGGGGCAGCGTTACCCATCGCGATGCCGAGGTCTGCATGTTTGAGGGCGAGAGCGTCGTTGATGCCGTCACCCGTCATGGCTACGGTGTGACCAGCTTTCTGCAGGGCGAGCA
>PXOE01000341.1:0-13384 GCA_003012245.1 Microcyclospora tardicrescens | reverse complement strand
CTGCAGGTAGTAGCTCGCGGTGTGTTGCACCGACCAGCGCTCGGGAATAGTGATGCGCTGAATGGACTTCACATCGTTCTTAGGGTTCTCAACGTCCTTCTTCAAGGGGAGTGAGAAGCTGGGCAGCGTGTAGCCCAGTGAGTCTTGGTTTTCGGTAGCCAGTCGCACGCTTTCCTTAAAAGGCGTGGGCGCATTAGTAATTCCCTCTACGGTATGTTCGGGAGTAATCACCATGTCGTGCGCCAGGCTATCGAGCAGCGGACCGACCATCTCAATCGGCTTACCGCTAATGAGGGCGACCCACGCCTTAGAGAGCCAGACGGGAATAATCGGCAGATCCACCATGGGCAGCTTCTTGCCCAGAACTTCTGCGGTTTCTTCAAAGAGCTCGCGGTAGTTCATTTCTTCAGGCCCACCAATGTCAATGGACTGCTGGCCGAGGTCTTCGCGCTCAATCACTGCGAGCAGACCGTCGATGAGGTCGCGCAAAGCCACCGGGTGTGTACGGTTATACGCCCAGGAGGGCAGCACCAGACCGGGCAGACGCTCTACCAGTGACTGCAGAATCGGGAAGGACGAACCCTTCGGTCCCACAATCAAACCGGCACGTAAGGTAGTCACGGGAACGCCGAAAGAACCAAGAATCTTCTCGCACTCTAGACGGCTAGCAAGGTGACGCGAAAGCTTTTCATCATCGGGGACGATACCGCTCAAGTACACAATGCGCTTGACGCCGTTGTTCGCCGCTGCTCGCGCGAAGTTATCAGCAAGGAGAGCGTCCATGTCTTCAAATTTCGCCTGCGTCAGCTTTGCCTGCGGCTGCATGGAGTGCACCAGGTAAACCGCCAGATCAATGTCTTTCATGACGCGTTCATTATCTTCAGGAGCGAAGAGATCCGCCGCTACCCAGGTAACGTTTGCTTCGTTTTCCTTGTTCTTGGTACTGCGTGAAACCGCGATAACCTCGTGGTTTTTCTTCAGCTCTTTGAGCAGGTTTCCGCCAATGTAGCCGGATGCGCCCGTCAAAAGGATTTTCATATGTACCGCCTTACCGCAGTGTAGATGCAGCATTTATAAGTAGTCTGCCTAAGGTTAAGAGTAATCGAACTCAGCTATAAAAGCGCAGTTGCGCTCATACGTACAACCTAGGTCGTATTACCGAGAGCTAGATCTGTTTACTCTTTTTCCACCAGCTTGTTTGCCGCTGCCGCCATCGAACCGAACCTACGCAGGGTCTCGGGCATATCGTCCTTATCGGTGATGACTTCGATAAAGACCATCTTGTCTTTTTCCCGGTGAGCAACCGCGCAGGCCTCCAACAGCTCGTTGACGGTGGATGCGCGCAGAACCACCGCGTTCTCATCGGTGGCGCCAAACGCAGCGGGCACCTTCTGCCAATCCATAGGAGCGATGTCGTTGTAAGAGAGCTTCTTGCCGTGAATAGCGCGCTCAATAGTGTAGCCGTCATTGTTGATCAAGAAGATGACGGGATTGAGGCCCTGACGCACCACGGTAGCGAGTTCCTGAATGGTCAGCTGTGCGGATCCATCGCCAATAAAGAGCACTCCGCGAGAGTCTCGATCAGCCACTGCCGCGCCCAGAAGAGCAGGCAGGGTGTAGCCAATCGAACCCCACAGGGGTGCGCCGATAAAACGGGCGTCCCTGGGGAAGCCACGTGATGCCATGCCAAAGAATGAGGTGCCCATTTCGACCACTACGGTGTTGAGCTCATCCAAGTTGGAAGCAACAACATCCCACAGCTGGTTCTGGGCCAGGGCATCATCGGACGCGGCGGGCTGCTCAACGTCGCGAGTAAACGGAGTGAAGTCCATGGGCTGAGCGCCAGCCTCTACCGCGACTTCGGTGAGAATATCCAGCGCATCACCCAATGCCAGCGGCGCGAAGGTTTCACGTCCAATCGTTGCTGACTCAGCGCCAAGATTGATTGCCTTGTACATATCGACCTTGTGTGAGAAACCCACGGTATTGGTATCGGTGAAGGCGACGGCTGAAAGGATGATTGCCTCAGCATCCTCAATGACGGTGCGAGTTTCATCGGCGGTCAACGTGCCCAGATAGAGGCCCGCGAACTGCTTATTGTTCTCGTCAATAAGAGCCTTCGCGCCCATGAGCGTGCAGTAGGGAAAATTGGTGGTGTCGATGAGGCGCTGCAGATTATCGGTCGCCTGCAAACGCGCGGTCATGTAGTCCGCAAGAATGGAGGTCTTCTTACCGCGCAAGAACTCGGTAGCAACTTTTTTAAAGGCAGTCTTCGCCGCGTTGGTTGAGATCGCGAGTTTCACTTCAAGCGGCGATGCCGGCGGATCAATTTCTGCACTGGCAACATCGGCAGGCAGCATCAGGTAACCGGGTTTGTTGTGGACGACGGCGTCACGCAACACACGGTCAATATCGAAAGGCGCGGTTGCCGGTTGCAAGATTGCGGTAGAGACATTGACTTCGTCTGCCATGCGAATAAAGTGTTTGAAGTCGCCGTCACCGAGAGTATGGTGCACGCGCAGGTGCGAATTCTGAGCCGCTGAAGACGGTGCGCCCACAATATGGATTAACGGGCACATTCTCTGCGTAGGAACCCGCGGTTGCGTTAATAGATGACAGCTCACCAACCCCGTAGGTGGTCACCAGCGCGCCAAGACCGCGCACGCGTGCGTAGCCGTCCGCCGCATAACCAGCATTCAGCTCGTTCATGTTACCCACCCACTCGAGCTTCTCGTGCTCTAGAACGTCGTCGAGAAAGCCCAGGTTAAAATCGCCGGGGACGCCAAAAACATCGGTGACGCCCAGTTCTACCAGGCGGTCGAGAAGGTAATTGCCAACGTTGTAAGTCATGCTTGTTCCTTTGAAAAAAGTGAGAGGTGTGTGGGGTAAAATGTGCAGCCCACCCACATCCAAGAATGTGGTCGCTAACACATCATACACGTGAGGTGTGACGCGAGGTACGAGCGAGACCCGGCGCATCACACCATCGACAACATCATCCCCGACAGCCTTCTCACATATCTCTACTAGCCACACCGAAGTCCAAGTCAAGCACGCACGCTCCTGCGCAGCACTGCACCCTCCCTCATGCGCCAACCACCTGAACCCTCGAAATAGCACACCACCCAAACAAAAAAGTGTCATATATCATACCCTATGTAAAAAGCTGGTTTCCCGCACGTGTCCAAATTGCTTATTTCGCTCTCGACTGTGAGAATAAAACGAACTATTGTCGGCATACATGTCGATTTCACGGGGTGCGCTCACACATCATCGGCGCGCAATGCCCCTCCTTATTTCTTTGCAGCGAAGCAACACTGAAAAAATTGTGCGCAGGATTTTTTGCGCTTTTCGGCGTGGTTTCAAGCAGATATGGAGCACTATATGGACGCTATTTTGGGCGCAATCGAGTGGTTGAACGCAACCACTGCTGGCGCATCCGACGTCATCTTGAATATCACCAACACCATCTGGACCTACTTTCTGTTTGCGGCCCTGATTATCGTTGGCTTGATCATTACCATCTGGACGCGCGGCATTCAGTTCCGCGGTCTCGGCGAAATGTTCCGCATCCTCAAAGACCCGGCTGGCACTGAGCAGGACGGCAAGAAGAGCATCTCAGCTTTCCGCGCCTTCACCGTCTCAGCAGCATCCCGCGTGGGTACCGGCAACATCGCGGGTGTGGCTATCGCTATCACCATGGGTGGCCCCGGTGCTGTGTTCTGGATGTGGGTTATTGCATCCGTCGGCGCAGCAAGCGCATTCGCAGAATCCCTGCTCGGTCAGCTCTACAAGGAACGCGGCAAGGACTCCTACATCGGTGGTCCCGCGTACTACATGAAGCGCGGCCTCAACGCTAAGTGGCTTGGCCTGATCTTTGTGGCATTCATCGTTGTCACCTACGCATTCGTGTTCGTAGCAGTGCAGACCAACGCAATTGTTGACGCAACCTCAACCTCCTTCGGCATCGACGTCACCGGCACCAACGGCATGGGCTACCGCCTGCTCATCGGCGCCATCATTATGGCCCTCACCGCAGCTATCATCTTCGGCGGTATTCGCGCGATTTCCTCTGTGACCGAGTGGCTCGTGCCCGTCATGGCTGTTCTCTACGTAGGCTTGGGCCTGCTGGTTGTTATTCTCAACATCGGCGCTATCCCCTCAGTTCTACTCGCAATCTTCGAGGGCGCATTCGGCATCCGTGAATTCGGTGTTGGTGGCCTGATGGGTGCACTGCTGTGGGGTATGAAGCGCGGCCTACTCTCTAACGAAGCTGGTATGGGTACCGCTCCTAACGCAGGTGCAACCGCTGTGGTTTCACACCCCGCTAAGCAGGGTTTCGTGCAGTCACTGGGCGTTTACTTCGACACCATCTTGATCTGCTCCATCACCGCTTTCGTTGTTCTCATCTACAAGCCCGAATACGGTGTTGAGGCGCAGGGCGCGTCCCTCACTCAGACCGCACTGGCAGCTGAGCTCGGTGGCTGGGCTATCCACTTCTTGTCCATCGCAATCACCCTGTTCGCGTTCTCATCGATCATCGGTAACTACTACTACGGTGAGTCCAACATCCGCTTTGTCACCGAAAACAAAGTACCGATGATGGTCTTCCGCCTAATCGTTCTGTTCTTCGTGTTCTTCGGCGCTATCGCGTCACTGGATCTGCTGTGGAACACCGCGGATCTTCTGAATGCTGGCATGGTTGTTGTAAACCTGACCGCCGTCATGCTCCTGATGCCCAAGGTCATCAAGGTTCTCAAGAACTACGAGGCGCAGCGCAAAGCTGGCAAAGAACCCGTCTTCCACCGTGAAGACCTACCCGAAGCCAATCTCGCCGCGTGGGATGGTCGCGACGAAATCGCGTCCAACGAATTCTGGGAAACCCGTGCTCTGCAGATTGTTGAAGCTAAAGAAGCTAAGCAGCAGGCACGCGAAAGTCACCGTAGCTAGTTTCTAGCACAGGTAAGGATGCCTCTAAGACTTATTCATAGGGACTAGGCCTCCGGCGCAAGCGCAGCGCCCCGCTTCTCTTGTACGAGAGGCGGGGCGCTTTTGCGTGCAGAGGCGGTCATACCGCCTGCTCTCCGTAAATTTACGCTGAACAAAAGTCAAAATTACAGCGTAAATCCATAAAAGTTGTTTTTAAAATAATAAATAATGCGAAATATAAGCATTTCTGCACATTAAGCAAATATATTTAATGCGTACACTCATGAGGATTCACCACCCTCCTCTTATCCCCCTCATATTCACAGAAAATCAATATCCCCCATGAAAAACCTCTCCTGGAAGAAATTCCTGACTGGCTCACTCGCGTCCGCAACCATCGCAGCATCCTTATTTTCAGCAGCTCCCGCAGCTAATGCCTCTACCTCTAACGGAAGTTTCCGTGGCTATACCTCTTCTGCAGGTGTTTCTTCTCAGTACCATGTTTATGCAAATAACATCGATTGGAGCCTACCTGTAGGCATTATCTTCTACTTGGATGGCGATTACTTTTACAACTACCAGTCAAAGGTTCACAATCCTGCGAATAGCGATCTCACCCGCATGGCAAATGTGGCCAATTCTCGCAATATGGTTTTTGTTCCCGTTATTTCACCGGATAAAAATGCTGGTGGCGACGGTATTACTTGGTGGGAGGAGCAGGATCGCAACGGTGATTGGTTCCGCGAGTACGCAAACTGGTTTATTAATGCTACGGGCACGGATCGCAATAATATCTGGACCATCGGTTACTCCGGTGGTGCAGAATTTGAAACCTTTCGAACTCGGTGCAGACCGCCAAACATCATGGCGTAACGCTGGTGGTTCTATCATGGTGGGTGGTGGTAATACCAACGTCATGCAGACGGCACCTAATGACACCGCGAAGCGTATGAGCTATCAATGGTATCTAGGTCAATACGATGTCGTCGGAAATACGAATCCTCCCGACTGGAGCACTCTTAGAGAAGGCACCCGCGGATACAACATGTATCTCGAGGCAGGGTACTGGAACTCTCATAGAGAAACCCCACCTGTAAACCACTACCAGTACGACTTCCCCTCCATCCTTACTCAGTCCCTCGACCGTGCTGGCGTCAAGCGTCCCGGTTTCGCGCTGAAGGGCGCAATCCGCGAGAAGTATTTCGCATCTGGCGCTGAAGGTAAGTACGGTAATCCGACCACTAACGAGTTCCCGCTGGTAGATAACGGCGCAGGCCAAGCTTTCGCGAATAACTACACCATTTACTGGCGCGAGGGCACCGGCGCTCACCCCGTATGGTTCTCGGGAGCCATTGGCAACCTGTACAAGGTCAACGGTTACGAGAATAAGTTCGGCTACCCCACCACCGATGAAACATCGGCGGCAAACGGTGGTGCTTACCAGAGCTTCAAGCGTGCCGATGGACGCGCATACACCCTCGGCTGGCATCAGTCGACCGGCGCTAACCCCATTTTTGAGAACGGTGCAATTGGCGTTAAGTTCAACGCACAGGGGCGCTTCAACGGACCGGGTTACCCGGCTAGCGGTGAGGGTTCCTTCCGCGGTGGAGCTCGCCAGTTCTTCTACCAGCCCGCGAAGGATCTGCGCACCGCTGTGTACTGGTCTGAAGGCACAGGCGCGCATTCTCTCAATGATCGCGGTGCGATTTCTGCCCTGTGGGTAGCTAACGGTTACAAGCACGGCTTTCCCATTGCCGACGAGACCGCGACTACTCGCGGCGGCGCATCCGCGTTCTTCCGTGATACCAACGGTGCTGAGACCGGTTATTTCTGGTCTGAGGGCACCGGCACGCACGCGGTTAATTCCAAGGGTGCGCTGTACTGGTACTGGAAGCAGCACGGTTTCATTGACGGTATGGGCTTCCCGACTCACGACGAGCGCGTTGAGAGCGATGGAAAGGTTCACTTGCGCTTTAGCGACGGTACTCACCTCACCTAGAGTGAGTCTGAAGGCGTAAAGGTCGCCAAGTAAGGACGCGAGCAAGCTGAGGGCGGACGCGGGGCGGAGGAACCCGCGTCCGACCCACCCTTTGGGACTACCGGGCACCCTCGCTGTCTATGGATGGGCGCTGTAAAAGCACGAAAATTACAGCGTCAATTCATAGAAAGTGAGTGAGCACTATTTTGTGGCTACGCGTTGGCAACCTTTTCGTTACCTGCAGGGGTTACAGTATGAAGTGGAATCACTCACATACTCATATTCTTGAACGATAGGAGCACTCGTGGCCTCACGTTTCTCAAAGACAGCGGCGGCATCGGCAACCGCTTTGGCGCTGTTGGTTGTGCCTCTGACCGCTCCGGCTCATGCAGCTGACGAGAACCGCACCTTGCAGATTCTGAACATCAACGACTTTCACGGTCGCATCAGCAACGACATTGGCATGGGTCTTGCGGCGACTATTCAGGATCAGCGCGCAGCAAACCCCAATTCCCTTCTACTTTCAGCGGGCGACAATGTGGGTGCATCCCTCTTTGTCTCTAGCGTGCAGGCGGACGAGCCCACCCTGCAGTACCTGAACGCCTTGGGTTTGCAGGCGTCAGCTGCCGGTAACCACGAGTTTGACCGCGGCTTCTCAGACCTGATCAACCGCATCGAACCGCACGCTGATTTCCCGTACCTCGGCGCGAACGTCATTGACACCGTCACCGGCCAGCCTGCGCTTGACCCCTACGTTATTTTGGACGCGCCCGATGGCACCAAGGTAGCTGTCATCGGCGCTGTCACGCAGGAAACCCCGCAGCTGACCGACCCGTCAGCGCTGAGCTCCTTGGATTTTCAGAACCCCGTGGACGCGGTGAACAAGTACGCGGATCAGCTTTCTGACGGCAACCCCGATAACGGTGAAGCCGATGTTGTGCTGGCTGAGTACCATGAGGGCGTACGCGCATCCGACGCGATGATGGACGGCATGGTCACCAAGACCAACGCGAATGTGGATGCTATTCTCACCGGTCACACGCACCAGCAGTACCTGTTGGACGGTAAGATTCCGGGCACTAATAAGACTCGTCCCGTGATTCAGACCGGTAACTACGGCGATAATCTGGGCAAAATCGTGTTGACCTTGGATGCCGATAACAACGTGGTTTCATACACTAATGAGCTGGTTAAGCGTGAGGCTGTTCCCGCGCCCGAGAAGGTAGCGGCTGACCCTGTTTTGGCGAAGGCTCAGAAGATTCTTGACGACGCGAATGCGCACGCAACCGAGGTTGGTCAGCAGAAACTGGCTGGTCTGACCGCGCCGATTACTACGGGCTGGGATTCTGCGCAGGCGGCTAACCGCGGTGGTTTTGATCAGCGGGACCGCGAGTCAACGATGGGTCACCTGGTAGCTGATATGTACTTGTCAGCGGCTAATTCAACCGGTCGCACCCCGGCTGATATTGGCATTGTGAACCCCGGTGGTTTGCGCGATGAGTTCCCGGGCGGCTTGCGCACTTCGCTGGATACCGCTGTTAGCGATGTGACCGTGGCTCAGGCGCTGAATGTCACCCCGTTTGCAAACAACCTGTGGACTACCACGTTGACCGGCGCGCAGCTTAAGCAGGTTCTTGAGGAGCAGTGGCAGACCACCGCGGACGGCGCGCAGACCTCACGCGCATACCTGCAGCTGGGCCTTTCGTCCAACGTCAGCTACACCTTTACCGGTGCCCGCGATGCGAGCGGCCACGCAACGCTGAACAACAACATCGATGAAATCTTCATTGACGGTAAGAAGGTCACCGATGATCAGCAGATTACCGTCGCCATTCCGTCATTCTTGCTCGGCGGCGGAGATAACTTCCGCACGCTGTCACAGGGTATGGATGCAAAAGACACCGCACTCGTTGATTCAGACGCTTTCCAGTCCTACCTGAAGGGCGAGGGCACCATTTCACCGCGCTTTAACAAGCAGGCAGTGAAGATTTCTGACGTGGCTGATTCGTACGATGCGAACGGCAACCTGACTTTCACCGCGTCCGAACTGAACGTTGATTCTTTCAAGGCACCTGCCGTTGAGAAGCTGAGCGTTTCGGTGGACGGCGTTGAGCTGGGTACCGCGTCCGTTGAGGGCGGCACCGCTAAGGTTGATGTTCCGCTGGCGGGTAAGGTTTCTGCAGGTCAGCACGTTGTTACCCTCAAGGACGCGGCAACCGGCACCGAGACGCACGTAACGGTGGCGGTGGGCGGCAAGAAGGGTGTTGCGTTCCCCGATGTTCCAGCAGGCTCACTGTTCTACAACGAAATCACCTGGATGCAGCAACGCGGCATCACCGCCGGCTGGGAAGATGGCACATTCCGTCCATGGGTTTCTACCAGTCGTGAGGTCATGGCAGCGTTCTTCTACCGCGCAGCAGGCTCACCGGAGTTCCAGGCACCAGCTGTTTCGCCCTTCAAGGACGTCGCTACCACCGACCCCTTCTACAAGGAGATTGCATGGATGCACCACGAAGGAATCGCTAACGGATGGAGTGATGGTACTTTCCGCCCCGCAGAGCCTGTTAGCCGCGAAGTTGCTGCAGCGTTCTTCTACCGCGCAGCCGGCTCACCTGAATTCCAGGCACCGGCGAACTCTCCCTTTAAGGACGTCTCAACTTCCGACGTTTTTTACAAGGAAATCGCGTGGATGTCATCCAGCAAGCTCTCCACAGGCTGGGCTGATGGTACTTTCCGCCCCGGTGCGGACGTAACACGTGAAGTATCCGCAGCGTTCTTCTACCGTGCTGACCAGAACGGCGTGAAGTTCTAGGAGGCTCTCAAGTAGAAGCCCACAATAAAAGGCTCTGACAAGCACCGAAGGGTGCGGGTCAGGGCCTTTTTGCGCATTGTTTTTGCACCGACGAACGTGATGTTATACCTGCCCCAACCGTCATATAGTATGTAAAACTAACTTTTTGCGGTGTGGTGAGCCACGTTTCACACTAGCCCTGCTAGGTTGAGAGAAACGCTGAAACCAGCACCGCTGTTTTGACAAGGAGCTCTCATGGGCACGTTCTCACATACCTCCACCTATAAGCACCCGGTAGAAACCGTCGCTGCGTGGCACATGCGCAAAGGCGCGCTCACCCGCGCCACTCCCCCGTGGTCAGGCTCCGTCGAATCAGACAAAGGCGTTGAAGAGGGAGTCCAAGCTAAGCTCAAAATGGCGATTCCCGGCTCAAAAGGCCTAGCCAATCGCTCATGGACGGCACTCATCACGGACGTCCACGACTCCGGTTTTTCCGACATCATGCTGGAAGGCCCACTCAGCACTTGGAAGCACACCCACAAATTCTTGGGCACCGCCAACCAGACCGTTATTCGCGATGACATCGAATTCACCGTTGCAGGCGGCGAAGACCTAAAATCACGCGCCATCGAGAAGAACTCAGGCGCCCTCGAATTCGCCGGCAACGTGCGCGGCGGCACCGAAATCGTCGCATCCAAGGTGGCAGCACGCCACCTCGAAAAAGTCTTCGCCGACCGCGCCCGACGCATCGAAGCCGACCTTGACTTCCAAGCACGCTACGCGGACATCGCGCCGAAAACCATCGTCATCGCAGGCGCATCAGGCATGGTGGGCCAGCAGGTTTCAGCCTTACTCACCACCGGCGGCCACACCGTGCGCACCCTAGTGCGCCGCAACCCCGAAGACGACAACGAGTACGCGTGGGACCCCGATAAGGGCGAGATCGACGAAACCGCGCTCATTGGTGCGGACGCCGTCATCCACCTGGGCGGCGCGTCCATCAACACGCGATTCAACGAGAAAAACAAGAAGAAAATTCTCGAATCACGCACTACATCCACCGGGCTGCTGGCGCGCACTATCCAGCGTTTGCAGGGCGCCGGGAAAGGCCCGAAAACTTTCGTGGTGGCATCAGCCATCGGTTACTACGGCGCCGACCGCACCGGCGAAACCCTACGCGAAGACTCAGTAGCGGGTAACGACTTCCTCGCTGAGGTCTGCCAGAAATGGGAGGCAGCCGCCGACCCCGCACGCGAGGCGGGTGTTCGCGTCGTTCATGTGCGCACCGGTATTGTGCTCACCCCGCTGGGCGGTTTCTTGAAACTGCAGATGCCGCTGTTTTTGAGTGGAACCGGCGGAACCATCGGCAAGGGCGACAACATCCAGTCGTGGATTTCGCTGGATGACATCGCCGGCATCTACGTGCATGCCGTACTGCGCGACTCGGTGGAGGGACCGGTCAACGCTGTCGCCTCATCACCGTCGAGCGCAAAGAAAGTTGC
Organism: Microcyclospora tardicrescens; assembly: GCA_003012245.1. Lineage (NCBI taxonomy): Eukaryota > Fungi > Ascomycota > Dothideomycetes > Capnodiales > Microcyclospora > Microcyclospora tardicrescens. Next base: position 2,184 of record PXOE01000341.1, on the reverse strand, counting down.
GCGCCTGGTAGGTCAGACGCTCAAGCGCCCGGCGCTGATGCGCGCGCCGAGGGTCGCGTCCGATGCGTTGCTGGGCAAAGAGGGCACCGACCAGCTGGCACTGGCAGACCAATTTGTGTCTAACGAAAAACTAGTGAAGAGCGGGTACGTCTTCTTTGACGACCAGCTCAGCGGCGCCCTGAAGCACGCGCTGGGATAGTTTCTGTATTCTATTTCCGTCGATAAATCAGGATCTCGACGGATGTCTAGGTAAGCAGTGCGCGTTAAGCAACTCTCGGTGCGCGACTGCGCCTCTCTACCGCATCGCGCACCATCGCGAGCAGGCGGTGAGGACGCGGGTACACGTCACCCCAGCCCACGCGAATCACGTACCATCCCGCGTTTTGCAGGTCTTTTTCGCGCTGACGCTCACGCAGAATCATCTGGTCAGCCGGCCCGTAGTCGGTGTATTTCAGCGCGCCGTCGAACTCGATGATAATTCCCAGCTCAGGAAGAGCAAAGTCCACGCGATATATGCGCCCGGCAACGCTAATTTCGTACTGTTGCACCAGCTCGGGCAACGCCTCATCTAGGAGGGCAAAGCGTACGAGCGTTTCCCCCGCCGACTCCCAAAGCGGGCTCATTAACTGGCCTACCCGGCGGGCGGTTCTGCATCCGCGTCCTTTAGATTCAAGGAGCACAGTGCGCAGATCGTCATAAGGCACCCCGGCACTGTAAACAGCTGATTCTGCCGTGACTAGCGCAGACTGCACGCTTTGCGAGGTCGCGCACGAAAGCACCGTCAGCCCTGGTGGCAGAGCCAGCATCGGCGTGCCCGCAACAGGGGTGCTCTTACCCTGAAATGCGTCGTGGTAGTGGCGCCGCAGCCCCTGCTTTTCTCCATGGATGCGACGCCCAACAATGTGCGTCTCGCGCGGGACATCAAGCGTGGCAAGCCCTTGTACTACCGCCGCTGTCTCGTGGGAAAAGACAACTTTCTCCGACAATGTTTTGTGGGTAGCCACGGCATTCAGAATGGCTTTCTCTTTAGGATTGGCGCCCTCCCACAGGTGCCGCTCACAGTAGCCGCCGCGGCACAGGGTAACGAGCTCACCCGCATCCGCACGATTTTTGATGCTCCGCGTTGAGTGGCCGCGCTCCAGCAGTTCTTGGGTGGAGTGCGCATAGTCGTAAAGTTCTTTGGTGGTTCTCATGCGCCCTATAGTCGCAGAAAATGCGGATATTTGCGGGAGCCGAGGTTAAATGTGGACATCCGTGACATCCACAGGGGCGTGTGTCCACAATTGACGGCAGGTTTGCCCTGTAAAACTGTTGCTCTGCTTTCTCCTTCAGCCGCCGCTTCCGCCGCCGAGATCCTGATTAATCAGGATCTCGGCGCATATTAGGACGCGCATGAGGCAGGCAGCGCGGACGCAAGCAACTCCTGGCTCATGCAGGTAACCACGGACGCATCCCCGTACACTGGTAGGCATGGATCTTTCGCTGGTTTTTCAGGTGCTATTTACGGTTGTGTTTGTGCTGGGTGTGGTGCTGGCGCTGTACTGCGTGTTCACAATTCACAAGAACCCGCACATCAATCAGACCGAGAAGCTCGTGTGGCTTCTGCTCGCCTTAGCGCTGCCTATTTTCGGCCCTATCGCCTGGATTTCTAAGATGCGCATGGAAAAGAAATACGCGCAACAGGACGCTACCCAACCGGCCGAGCACGCGCATCCGGCAAATTAAGGAAGCAGAACTAACACCTCTAGTCAGCGAAAACTTCCTAAAAGACGCAGCGTGGTCATACCTTGTAAAGAACCGCCATCCAAACCACCATGCGGGTGAGAATCTTGCACAGGAGTCACACAGGTTGATGAAAGTTGTCGCATACATCTCTTAGCTAATTTTGTAATACATACAGCGCAAGAGAGGATGCTTGACATGACCACTGCTAATAGCAACAATGCATTAGACCGATACCAGTACCTTCTTTCAACTGCCAGCCCGCAGAATATCGAAAAAGCTCATGAGGAAGCTTTTGCGTCGATGAGCGCTGAGGAGCGACAGCAAGTTCTAGCTGCGCTTGCCCGTGGTGGTGAAACCCCTCAAGACAGTTCGTCTTCTTCATTGGCGAAGGCAGCTACTCGGCTCGAGATGAAGTCGCCGGGGGCGTTGAGTGGCGTTTTCAGCAATGGGCTGGGTAGC
>PXOE01000331.1:0-28829 GCA_003012245.1 Microcyclospora tardicrescens | reverse complement strand
TCTGGTACGACAACGAGTTCGGCTACTCATCACAGGTCATCCGCGTGCTTGAGACCATGTCAGGACGCACCACCCCGGTCTTCCCTAAGCCCGAGGAATTGTAAGGCCGGCCCTCTAAAGCCTCCGGCGCGTCCTGCCTAAGAGTTACTCCCAAAATGCGTTTGTACTGACGCCAGTGTCAGTACAAACGCATTTTAGGAGTAATTTTTTGCGCAAAACACCGGCAAACGCAAAAGTGCCCCACTGCATACCGCAGTGGGGCACTTTTCAGCGCAAGAAGAGCTTACTTCTTCTCGAGATCCTTAGCGTTCTTGCCCAAGGATTCCAGGCGAATCAAAACCGACTTGTAGACCGGGGTGTTTGATTCTTCTGCAACTGAGTCCAGGGGTACAAGCACATTTGCCTCGGGGAAATAGGTTGAGGTACAGCCCTTAGCATGATCGTATTCAACCACGCGGAAGCTAGGTGCACGACGCTCGCCGTCCGACCACACCGAAACGATGTCTACCAGCTCGCCGTCAGCTAAACCAAGTTCGCGAATGTCTTCCTTGTTCATGAAAATCACGCGACGACCCTCGCGAACGCCACGGTAGCGGTCATCCAAACCATAGATGGTTGAGTTGAACTGATCGTGCGAACGCACGGTCGACATCAGCAGGTGGCCTTCAGGAACGTCAAGAACGTTGGTCTGGTTAATGGTCAGGTGCGCGCGACCGTCATCGGTGTTAAAGACACGCTGACGCGGGCCGTTGGGCAGGTAGAAGCCACCGGGTTTTTCGATGCGCTCGTTGTAGCGCTCAAAACCGGGAATAGTACCTTCGATAGCATCGCGGATTACACCGTAGTCGTCAATCATGGGTTGCCAGAAGTCATCGCCAAAGGTTTCACGGCCAACGGAGCAGATGATATCGACCTCTGACTTGAGGTTAAGATCCTTGTTAGCGGTGCGCTTACCGATGGATGCTGACACCACGCCAGCCGAGTTCTCAACGGTAACCTTCTGCGGACCTGACTTTTGCATGTCGAGGTCGGTGCGAGCGCGAACAGGCAGAATCAGTGATTTTTCACCGGGCCACGCATGTGAACCGTTGGGCTTGGTGGAAAGGTGAACGGTCATTTCCTGCTGGCTCATGCCGTTTTCGCAGGCGGTGGTGTCGGATGCGACGCGCACCAGGTTGCCGCCGAGCGACATGAAGAACTGGTTGTTGCCGTCGCGCATCTGCTGCAGTGACTGAACGGTATCTAGACCGTGCTCCTTGGGTACTTCAAAGCCGAAGTATTCCTGCAGGGCGTTCATGAAGCGGTCGGGCATCTTTTCCCAGATGCCGACGGTGCGGTTGCCCTGTACGTTGGAGTGGCCGCGGAAGGGTGCGGTACCTGCGCCGGGCTTGCCCATGTTGCCGGTGAGCAGCAAGAAGTTCACAACTTCGCGCAGGGTTGAAACAGCGTTCTTGTGCTGGGTGACGCCGAGCGTCCAGCCAACAACTGCTGAGTCGGCCTTCTCTACCATGTCAGCGATCTTTGAGACTTCAGCCTTAGAGATGTTTGAGCCGCGCTCAAGTTCAGCGTCGTCCAGGTTTTTGATGTGCTCAATGGTCTCTTCATAGCCTGAGCAGAAGCGGTTAAGGAATACCCAGTCGAGAGCATCGCGCTTAATCAGTTCCTTGCTGAGCTGCTGAAAGAAAGCGCGGTCACCGTCCAGACGAACCTGCAGGTACTCATCAGCGAGCTTCTCTGAGATGCCAAGGCCACCCTTAATGGACTGAGGCTCGTTGAACTTCATCAGACCGGTCTCGGGCATGGGGTTGAGAACAACCATTTTGCCGCCGTTTTCCTTCATCTTCTTGAAGGTAGTCAGCGCGCGGGGGTGGTTGGTGCCGGGGTTCTGACCAATAGAGATATAGAGATCAGTGGTCTCCAAATCCTTCATGGTGATAGAACCCTTGCCTAGGCCAACAGTCTGGCTCAAAGCGGTACCGGTTGACTCGTGGCAGAGGTTGCCACAGTCGGGCAGGTTGTTAGAACCCATGCGGCGGGCCAAAAGCTGGAAGGCATATGCTGCCTCGTTGGACGCGCGTCCTGAGGTGTAGAAAACAGCCTTATTGGGGTCGGTGCGCTTGAGCTGGTCAGCAATCAGCGAGAAAGCCTTTTCCCAAGAAACAGGGCGGTAGTGGTCATCACCCGATGAGCGATCGTAGAGCAACGGCTCAGTGATACGTCCACGCTTGCCCAACCAGTGGTCGGTCTTATCGCGCAGTTCGGTCACGCTGTATTCTGCCCAGAAGTCAGCACCCGCACGGTCGGGGGTGGTTTCTTCTGCAACAGCCTTAGCACCGTTTTCGCAGAATTCAACAAAATTAAGTTCCTGCTGGTTAGGCTCGGGCCAGGCACAGCCGGGGCAGTCGATGCCACCGTGCTGGTTCATATTAATCAGGGGCAAAAGGCCACGAGCGGGCACCGCATGCTGCATTGCATGCAAGACACCGCCAGTGCCTGCTGCCGCTTTGACGCGGTGACCGACTTTGGGGTGGTCGTACTCGTTAGCGATTGCACTAACGCGACTCACCGTCGGCATATTCTTTGATTCTAGTGGAGCGTTCATAGCTCTAACCTAACAGGGTTGTGGTGGTATGACTTTTCTTGGTTGCGTGTTGTTAAAGATTACAAGAGTGACTTACTAAAATGCGACAGTTTACTGTTCAATGAGTTCGCCGGAGTAGAGGTTAAAGCGGTTATCACGGGCAAAAGCTACCAGCGTCAAACCTGCTTCGCGCGCTAAGTCAACGGCGAGTGATGACGCCGCGCTAACAGTAATCAAGGCAGAGAATCCTGCCATGATGGCCTTTTGCACCAGCTCAAAGGATGCGCGTGAGCTCATCACCAGGATGCGTCCTGGCTTGTCTAAGGTGTTTTCGAGCATCAGGTGGCCAATGACTTTGTCTGCTGCGTTGTGGCGTCCAATATCTTCGCGAGCAACGATCAGCGTGCCATCAGATTCGAAGACGCCCGCCGCGTGAATACCGCCGGTGCGCTTGAACTGTTTCTGCTGGTCACGCAGGATATTCGGCAGTTCCAGAATGAGCCCTGGGTCTAAGGCCAGTGGCTCAATGGGACGATGGGATTTATCCATAATCTGCGAGATTGAGGTTGAGCCGCAGATACCGCAGGCCGAGTTAGTGACCGTCAAGCGCAGGTTTTCCAAGCCAGGTGCACGAACAGTGCTAATAGGCGTTACATCCAGTACGTTGTAGGTATTCTGGCCGTCAGGGCCGGTTGCGCCAGCACAGTAGCGGGCATTGGTAACCTCTGCAGCAGACTTAATCATGCCCTCGGAGTGCAAAAAGCCGTGCGCCAGCTCAATATCGTGACCAGGCGTGCGCATGGTGGTGGTAATCGTCGTACCGCTCAGACGGATTTCCAGCGGCTCCTCGGCGGTGACAGCGTCCGCGCGCTTATTGAAGTTAAAGGTGCCATCAGCGTTACGTGTGACCTTGGTGGTTGAAACTGATTTGTTAATTCTGCCCATCAGTTCTGCTCGCTAATCCACTCTTCGATAGCTGCCTCTGCCTTGACGATCTGCGCGCGCACCACCTCAACATCAATAGAGGTTTTACTGTCGGATGCCTGCGCGGTAGCCAAACCCACCAGGAAAGCCGTCAAAGGCGCGGCAGGGCGTATCGCCTTGTGAGCCACGTTTTTGGTCATACCCAGCAGGAAGGGCATGGCGTCCTGAACAGTCTTAGGATCAAGGTCAAGATGCTGCGCAACAGTGGTGAGGAACAGCCGTGCTTCAACCAGCTCATTTGAATCTTTACTCATGCACCTTACTTTACTGTGAAAGCTAGATAGTCATAAACACGTTGCGTAACCTGCGTGCCAAGCCCGACAGAGTTTTATAGTGTCAGACTATGGAAATTGGACCCGTTACCCTCACCGGCTCGCTTGTTCAGCTTGAGCCACTTTCACTCGATCACCTCGCAGACTTACAAGAAGCAAGTGCTGACGGTGACGTCTGGAAGATCTGGTACACCACCGTGCCCACGCCCGAGGGGATGGAAGCGGAAATCAAACGTCGCCTGGCGCTTTTGGACGCGGGTCTGATGGTTCCCTTTGCTACGCGTCGACTGCATGACAACAAGGTCATAGGTATGACGTCCTTGGCGGATATTTTGCGCGAAGCACCCCGCCTTGAAATCGGTTATACCTGGAATGCGGCGAGCGCCCAGCGCACCGGCACCAACATTGAATCCAAGCTACTGCTGCTCACGCACTGCTTTGAAGAGCTTGAGTGCATTTCAGTAAACTTCAAAACCCACAAATTCAACATGCAATCGCGCGCCGCCATCGAGGCTATCGGCGCGTCCTTAGACGGAATTTTGCGTAATGACCGACGCATGCCCGACGGCTCACTGCGCGACACCGCGCAGTACTCGATCGTGCGCGACGAATGGCCCGCAGTGCAAAACCTGCTAAACACACGATTAGAGAAGTATCTTTAGGATTAGCTTATGACGGTGCGCTGCGTAAGTTGGGCGTCGACTGGCAATGGCGCGGGCTGGCGTTTAAGGGATATTGTCAGTCGATGTCCAACTGAAGCTAAAACAAAAGTAAATTCGTCTTTCCTACCGGTGCTTGAAGTCCGCCTTGCGCTTCTCAACGAAGGCAGCCATACCTTCTTTTTGGTCTTCGGTGGCAAAGAGCGAGTGGAAGGTTCGGCGCTCAAAGAGGACGCCCTGCGTCAGCGTGGTCTCGAAGGCGGCGTTCACTGCCTCTTTCGCAACCTGTGACGCGTGCTTAGACTTGCCCGCGATGGTTTCGGCAATCTCGAGGGCGATAGGCAGAATCTGCTTATCATCCACCAGGCGTGACACCAACCCGGCACGCTCAGCCTCGACGCCGTCCATCATGCGTCCGGTCAGCACCATGTCCATTGCCTTCGCCTTGCCGACGGCGCGCGTCAAACGCTGCGAACCACCCATACCCGGAATGATGCCCAAGTTAATCTCGGGCTGCCCAAACTTAGTGTTTTCACTAGCCACCAGCACATCCGCCATCATAGCAAGCTCGCATCCACCGCCCAGGGCATAGCCGCGAACTGCTGCCACGATTGGAGTGCGCAGTGCCGTCAGACGATCCCAGTGCGCAAACCAATCAGAGGCGTACATGCTGGTGTACGATTGCTGAGCCATCTCCTTAATATCGGCGCCCGCCGCAAAAGCCTTCTCACTACCGGCCAGGACGATTGCGCCAACCTCAGGCGACGCGTCGAACTCGGTAGCCGCGGCCACTACCTCACGCATAGTCGCCTCATTGAGCGCGTTCAAAGCTTTCGGGCGATTCAGGGTAATAACACCCACACGTCCGCGGGTTTCAGTCAGAATATTCTCGTACATCATCTCTCCTTCAGTGCAAGCTGGTGCCGCTACTCGATTCTGAACGACGCGGAATCAACAGGACGCTCACGACGAGGCAGCTTCTCAACCACCAGCGCGTAGGACTCCGTCACCAAATCCCTCAACAGCTCTTTATCTACGCTCTCACCTGGATAAACAGAAATCCAGTGTTTCTTATTCATGTGGTAACCCGGCGCAATATCTTCGTACTGAGAGCGCAGGGCTTGCCCGTCAAAGGGGTCAACTTTGAGGATCACCTGCGATGTGCCAGTTACCTCCGTCTGCAGCATAAAAACCTTGCCGCGTACCTTCCAAACGTCCCAGTCTTCGCCGAAAGGGTGCGTGATATCGGTGGCGGGCAGTTCACTCGCCCGCCGACTAGCTATCTCGTGGAGGTCTTCGGCGTGCATGGCGTCCTTTCGTGGCGGGGTACGGTGAAGGGCTGTTTTCGTTCGGTGAGTACCGGGGCATGTAAGACGCCGGCGGTTAGCTGGCTCGGGGTTGGCGTTTAAGGGAAGCTAACAGACGGCGTCTTACTGACCGCGCTTACTACCCCAGTTTCAGATCTTTCTCACTGTCGATGGCATTGAAGAAGCTGTCTACTATCTCGTCACTAACCTCGTCGAAAGACGCAGGCTGCCACACGGGGTTGCGGTCCTTATCGACCACCTGCGCGCGGATACCTTCACGCATATCGTGGCCGCGCATGGCATTGCATGAGGTCAGGTAATCTTGTTCGAGCGTCTCTGCTAGGCTCTGCTTTTCGGCCAGGCGAATGACTTTGAGCGCGGTCTTTACTCCGGTGGGGCTGTTGTGCAAAATCGCGGCAAACAGCTCTTCAGCAAGACCGGTGGACTCACCCTGCGCCGCCTTCTCGAGGGCTTTTACGATTTCCTGCGGGGTTTCCTCGCCAAAGGCAATCTCGATCCATTCCTTGTTTTCTTCAAACGGCGAGTCACCCGCGTCCTGCGCGAACTTCTCCATAACCTCGGTGACCTGCTCGGCGCTGGATACCTCGGTCAACGACTTTTGCAGGTCCTCGAGCTTATCCGCTGGGACAAAATAGTCCGCGAGGCCAACCGCAATCGCATCCGCCGCACCTACATGGATGCCGGTCAGCGCCATCGCCGTACCGAAATTATGCGGAGCGCGCGCCAAGATGTTCAGGCCACCAATGTCAGGGCTGAAGCCAATAACAGTCTCGGGCATACCTGCCTTAGTATTTTCGGTGACGATACGGTGCGAACCGTGTGCAGAAACTCCCACACCACCGCCCAGCACCAGACCGTCCATGAAAGCAATGTAAGGCTTAGAGAAATTGGCGATGCGGTGATTCAGCGTGTACTCCACACGGAAGTATTCTTGACCCTGCTCGTAGTCTTCTTTTTCAATGGCGCGATAGAGCGAGACCACATCGCCACCGGCACACAAACCGCGCTCACCGGCGCCGCGAATCAGAACCGCCTGGACAGCGTCGTCCTTCTCAAACTCGGTGAGGGCAGCATCCACCCCTTTGAGCATCTCATAGTTCAGCGCGTTGACAGCGCGCGGACGATTAAGGGTAATAACGCCTAGTGAACTCTGAGTTTCAGTGAGCACCAGCTCCGTTGCCTGATCAGACACTATCTCTCCTTAGTATTTGTTCTTTGTTTCAAGACTAGCTTTTCAACCGGACAAAGTGGCGCAAGTAGGTGGTGCTACTCACGTGTTGATTGGTAGCGTGGTCAATACTTACCGTTGAGAAGAAACTATGTTCAATAAAACAGATTCCGCAGATAAACGATTCATTCTGAATGATAAGCAGGAAGGAATCACCGGTGGACTTCGCGTTCTCACCGATTCCCACACCGGAGTGCAATACCTAGTGGTACGCGAGAATACTGGAGTTGCTATCACTCCCCTACTCAACGCCGACGGTAAACCACTGGTAGCTGGCGCCGAAGATCGCACCTAGTAGGGTTAACCCTATGAAAATTGCTACCTGGAACGTCAATTCCCTGCGCGCACGCGCCGACCGTGTTGAAGAATGGCTAGAACGCAGCGATGTGGATGTGCTCGCCATCCAAGAAACCAAGTGCACGGACGCCAACTTTCCCTCAGAAATTTTTGAATTCATGGGCTACGAGGTGGCTCATTTTGGGCTGAGCCAGTGGAACGGCGTGGCGATTGCCTCGCGCGTGGGGCTTGAGGAAGTTCAGCGCGGCTTTGAGAATCAGCCCGCCTTCGGCAAGCCTGGCGAGGACGAGGTGCTAGAGGCTCGCGCGATTGGCGCAACCTGCGGCGGGGTGCGCGTGTGGAGCCTCTACATCCCTAACGGGCGTGGCCTCACTGACCCGCATATGGACTACAAGTTGCGATGGTTGGACGCCCTGCGCGCTAACGCTGCAGATTGGCTGAAGCAGGACGCGTCGGCAGAGTTTGCCCTAGTGGGCGACTGGAATGTTGCCCCGCGTGACGAAGATGTGTGGGACGTTCAGTACTTTTTGGATAACGAGCTCACCCACATTTCTGCACCAGAACGAGCTGCTTTCAATGCGTTCTTGGACGAGGTTGGGCTGGTTGATCCCGTGCGCGAACGCACGCCCGGTGAATACACCTACTGGGACTACCAGGCGGGGCGTTTTCCCAAGAATGAGGGTATGCGCATCGACTTTCAGCTGCTCTCCCCCGCGCTGGCTTCGCGCGTGAGTGGCGCTTTCATTGACCGCGACGAGCGTGAGGGGGCGGGCGCGTCCGACCACACGCCCGTGGTAGTGGAGCTAGACTAGCTACTCGCGCACGCTTAACCAAACCCTAAACCGTCATCCTGCCCCCACCCCTCAAACCTCACCCTAAACCGCCGAGATCCTGATTTATCGACGAGATCCTGTTTTAAATCAGGATTTCGTCGATAAATCAGGATCTCGGCGCAAGTAGGACGCGGCTAGATGGTAGCGTCCGCGTCCTGTTGCAAAGTCAGCCCGCGACGCAGCGCACCCTCAATAAAGAACAAAGACGTCAAAAACAAAAGCGTCAGCAGCCCCTGGTCAGACCAGAATGTTGGCACTGACTGAAATTCCGTCAGGCCGCTTGCTCGCTCCACACCGCGACCGACAGCCTCCAGCAAAATCGAGTAGACCATCATACCAATTAACAAAGTTATCTGAGTCGCCCTCAGAGTCTTTAAGACGCGGTCGGTAAAGTCCGCCTTGTTATAGAAAGCCCTCGCCAGACGGTACATAAGCACCGCCAATGTCAGGTAAACCGCGAACTTCCACGCAAAAGCGACCCATGCCAGCGTGCGTGTCAAAGAACCCAAATCATCAGCGGAAATCCAGTAGGCGCCACCGTCCAATTCTGAGTTGAACTGGTGCAATATGGATGGGATACCCTCCTGAGGCCACTGGAGCACTGCGAGGTAAGCAAACAAGACAACAAGAACCAAGCTGTAAACCAGCGCCAGTGAAAAGTGGTTTTCAGCAGGCTGAGGGCCGGCGGCTTTCACACCGAAAAAGTCTTTATTTTTTGACATGGTTCAGTTCCTCTCATCATCGAGTGCGAACAAATCTCCGGGAGCGCAGTTCAGCACCTCGCACAGAGCTGTAAGAGTCGAAAAACGCACCGCTTTGGCGCGGTTGTTCTTGAGAATAGAGAGGTTAGCGACGGAAGTACCGACGCGCTCTGACAGCTCAACCAGCGTCATATCCCGCTGAGCAAGAAGCTGCTCAAGGTGGCACACGATGCGATGTTCTTCAACTGGTGGCAAGCGTCCTCGCGTCCTCTCTACACTCAAAACGTATCGTTTTTCGATATGTTTTGATTAAAGCATATCGAAAAACGATATGGAACCCCTACAATAAAATCTGCCCCCACCACTCAAACCGCGCTCTCAAACCGCCGAAATCCTGTTTTAAATCAGGATTTCGTCGATAAATCAGGATCTCGGCGTAAAAAAGAAGGGGTGCAGGATGCGAAGCTTAAACAAAAAAGCCCCGGCGCACCGCCTCGACAGGGCGACCGCTAGGGTTAATAAAAATCCACGTTAAATGGGAAGAACCTATTCCCACTATAGAAGCCTGGGGAATAGGTTCGTGGCTCCGACCGGCGTCGATCCGGTGACCTTACGATTTTCAGTCGTACGCTCTACCAACTGAGCTACAGAGCCAGGCACATCACTTAGATATGCCACAACCGCGATTCAGTGAAGAATACGCGGTCGGAGCGACCCCGACGGGACTTGAACCCGCGACCTCCGGCGTGACAGGCCGGCGCGCTAACCAACTGCGCTACGGGGCCTAACATTCAAAACCGAAGCTTTGAATAAGGCCGTGAATCTAAAAGATTCACAGTACCCCCAACGGGATTTGAACCCGTGTTACCGCCGTGAAAGGGCGGCGTCCTAGGCCGCTAGACGATGGGGGCCTAGATCACTCACGACGCCCTGAATTTCTTCAGTCCGTCGCTCGAACAAGTAATACTCTACGGGAGAAAAAAACATCGCGCAAATCGAAAATGAACGAGCACCACCCAAAAGAGTGAATTTTCAGTGTGCCAGCCCACAAAAAACGTACTTTTCAGAGCTGTAAGAAAATTATTTCCCCTAGTCAGAGCAATATTTTTCGAGATAAATTTTTTCTCAAAAAAATTTTCAAAGTTTTTTAAAACAACAGCAGGGAAGCGCCGTCGGAGCCTCAAGAACCTTGATTTTCCGGCGGGACTTCCCTGCTTGTTATGTTCAGCTTACGCCTAAAGAGGCATTAGCCCCAAGTAACATCTGCCTCCGGCGCGGTGTCGACGCGTTCGTCCTCCATCTCGGGAACAACCATCAGCGGCACCGGTGCGTGATGCAGGACGCCCTGCGAGGTTGAGCCGAGAACCATGCCAGTCAAGCCACCGCGTCCACGGGTACCGACCACCATGAGCTCAGCGGTCTTGCCTTCTTCAACAAGAACCTGCGAAGCGGAACCGTCGATGAGCTTGAACTCAATTTCAAGCTCGGGGAAGTAACCGCGAATCCATTCCGCTGCCTTACGCTGAAGCGCGGCGACCTCACGGTAAATTGCCTCAAAGTCGACAGCCGCCGGCACCCAGTTCAAAGCACCGGTATAGGGTGCAAGCGCGTTGACCAGAACCAGCTTGACTCCGCGTCGTGATGCTTCTTCAGCGGCTTTCAAAATAGCAAGACGCGCCTGGTCAGAGCCATCAGAACCCACAACGACGGGACGACGCTCATCAAGAATTTCTGGGTTCTTAGCGATCTTATCCGCGTAAGCCTGGGGAACAGCCACCGTGGGGCAGTGGGAGTGAGCCGGCAAAGACGTCGAAACGGTACCCAACAGGCGGCCCAAGAAAGCGCCGTGTGAGCGTGAACCAACGACCATCAGCTCCGCGTTCTTGGAAAGCTCCAACAAAATAGCGGATGCGTCGCCCGTCTGTACGCTCACGCGCAGGTCAATCTCATCGCCAAGAGCTCCCAGACGTTCTTTTGCCTCATCAAGAATCTGAGCAACACCTTCAACCAGTGCTTCCTCATCAATAACTGAATAGCCGGCATCAAAACCGCTGCCGGTAAATACAGGAAGGGAGTAAGCGGTCACAACACGCAAGGGGGCGTTGCGCAATTTAGCCTCATGAGCCGCCCAAATCAATGCACCATAGCTCTGCTCAGAACCGTCAAGACCAACAATAATCTCACCAGTAATCTTCGAAAGCTCAGCCTCAGAAGAACGGTTTGCAACTGCTTGGCGACCAAATGAAAGTTCACTCATGGTGTGACATCCTCCCGTGGATTATTGTCCCTTGCGATCTCTACGAATTAGCCGGTCGCAAGAATCTTTTATCTCATTCCAGTGTAGTCCCGTCCACCCTGAGGTGGGGCGCGCAAGCACGTCTATGACAAATAGTGACGATGATTTGCACGAATATTTAGTACACGCATTGAAACGAAGATATAAAAATGGTGGCGGACGCTTGGGGTTTGCATCCGCCACCACAGGGGTTACTCGAAGTAACAACTAGTTACCGGCAGGGTTAGGAATAAAGGTTCCCACCATCTGACCGTTCTGGAATGTCGCGCTGATTGCACCGTATTCGGTGGGCAAAATAGTCTGACCTTCAGTCTGAACAACCTCACCCGTCGGGAAGCCATATGCGGCAGCACCACCGTTGATTTCGTAGAACTGACCAGCAGCAGTATCTACATCAACAAAGTGCGCACCTGCAGTGGGGTTAGCGTAGAAAACGCCGCGTCCACCCTCGCTGGAGAACGACTGCTTGACGCCATCGCCCACAGCTACCTGATCAGTGTAGGGAAGCAGGAAGTGCACGGGAGTACCCGACAAAGCGGTGGGGTAACCAGCAGTGATCCACGCGTTGTAAATATCGCCGGTAACAGCGTGAGAGCTGAAACCATTAGAAACAACAGCTCCGCCATCAATGGGCTGGAAAGTAGCGTTAGCGACGCCGGTAACGTTCTCTTGCTGTTGGGGTGCGGTACCGATTTCAGTAGCCTGAGCGCCGGTGAAGCCACCTACTGAAAGAGCAACAACGGTAGCGCCTACGCCAGCCATTTTCTTCATGTTCTTTACGGAGTGTGCCAAGATGCTCATCTTTGCCTCTCTTCTTTGGTATCGACAAATAAGTTCTTTTCCACTTATCTCCAGTGCATCACACATTTGAAAGGAGTGAAACCGTATTAATTGAATTGTGATTCTATAGGGAGCGTATTTTCAGGGTTTCGTTACCAAATCGTTATCATTTCGTGCCGAAATTGTGACTCATAGAGAAATCCTAAAATTCATCAACACGTACCGATTTTTCAGTGTCACAATAGAGAACAAGTACACAAACAGCGCCGTTTTGGAGAGGCACTATGAGCACGGAACACACCTGGACTACCTGGGGAAAACAGCACGCCGCCGAAGTCAGCCAGATTCTTACACCGCGCTCTGTAGCTGAACTCCAGCGCATCGTTGCAGATGCCCGCGAACGCAAGAGCCGCATCAAAGTTATTGGCTACTCCCGCAGTTCATCGGCAATCGCCCAGCCCTCAGGAACCCTTGTCCGTCTAGACTTTCTCACCGGCATCACCCGCGTGAACCGCGAAGCCGGCACAGCCACCTTCTTAGCGGGCACCAGCGTCCGCGACGCCAACAAATCACTCATGCACTACGGTCTGGCATTTGAAAACCTCGGACGCCTGGACGAACAGAGTCTCGCGGGTGCAGTTGCAACTGGCACGCACGGCACCGGAATCAGCTACGGCATTATGGCGACGCAGGTAGCTGCGCTACGCATGGTCACGGCCAACGGCGAACTACTTCACTGCTCAGCAGACGAAAACCCCGAGATTTTTAGAGCCGCGCTGGTCGGTTTAGGATCGCTGGGCATTATCGTCGAACTAACTTTCAACGTTGTTCCGCTCTTTCGCCTGCACGCGGCAGAACGCGGCCACGACTACAACAAAATTGTGCCCGCCTTCGAAGAACGCTCGCGCGGCGCCGACCACTACGAATTCAGCTGGTTCCCCGGCGCATCCGATGTTAGGACGCGACGCCTCACCCGTTTGCCCCTCATGCCGGACGGCTACGAACCGCACTACGCGCAACTTTCTCGCGCGCGCAGGCACGGCGGCGACTTCTTCCTCAACGACGGCATTTACGAGGGCATGCTCATGCTCGGCGCTAAAGCCCCCGTCACGCAGAAAGCTCTCAACGCCGTTGCAAACTGGGGCAAAGGCAACCGTCGTTACACTGATCTGGCTCCGCAGGTCTTCACCATGCGTCGCCGCGTCCGCCAAAACAACATGGAATACGCCTTCGATATCGCACATCTACCGGCTGTGCTCGACGAACTGCGCGAAAAGCTGGGCGATATGCGCGGCGAACTCGCCTACCCGCTGGTAGTACGGACCTCAGCGGGTGACGATTTACCGCTCTCCCCCGCAAACGGGCGCACTACCGGCTATATTTCAGTTCGAGAATATTGGCGGGCACCCTATCTTGAAGAATTCACCTTCATCGAAGAAATCTTCAAAGACTACGGCGGACGCCCGCACTGGGGCCAGCTACATACCCAAGACGCCGCGTCCCTCGCTGAGCTCTATCCCGAATTTAACGCTTTCGTGGCGCTACGCGATCATTTAGACCCGCAAGGCATCTTCTTGAACGACTATTTGGAGAAGGTGTTACTCGGTCAATAGGACCGGGGAAAAAATTACTCCCAAAGTGCGAACGTACTGACACCAGAGTCAGTACAAACACACTTTGGGAGTAACTTTTTAGATCAGGCCTACAGGTACTGACGCGCGAACTGCTCCACCTTCTGCGGCGGACCAGAAAACACCACGGTATCCGTTGCCTCAACGCGCATACTTTCCGGCAAATGATGCCACTGACCACGCGCATCCTTAAAAGCGGTAAAAGCCAAACCATACTGTTGCAAAAGCTGGCGGGGGCGGACGTCCTTGCCCACGAATACCCGCGGCGCAGAAGACATCACCGTCACGCAATTGCGATCAATCTGAATGTATTCCTGCAAACCGCCCTGCAAAAGATGTGCAACACGCTTACCCATATCACGCTCAGGGAATACAACCTTTTCAACGCCCAGCTGCTGCAAAATAATGCCGTGCTGCTCAGAAACAGCCTTCGCCCAGATGTTCGTTACGCCCTGACGCAACAGGTAAGAAGTCACCAAAATACTGGACTCTAGATGATTACCGATCGCCACTACAATGCGATCAAAATCAAGAATATCGAGCTGCTCCAGCACCTCAGGATTAGTCGCATCAGCACGCACCACATGGCTTAAACGGTTATTCATCTGCTGCACCACATTGGCATCATTATCAATGCCCAACACCTCAGTACCGTCAGCCATCAGCTCCAACGCCATAGACTGACCAAAACGTCCCAACCCAATAATGGCAACAGTCTTCTTTTCATCAGCCATATCGGCGTTAAAAAACGCGAGTCTCTTCTTACTAACCAATGATCGGCCTTTCCTTGGGGAACTCGTAGTAGACAGCCTTGCGGCGGAACGCAAAAGCAGCGGCAGCGGTCACGGGGCCAACGCGTCCAACCACCATAAGAATAATGAGAATAATCTTGCCCGCATCCGGCATGACGGGCGTGATACCGGTGCTCAGCCCGACGGTTGCGAAGGCTGAGACAACCTCAAAAACAATCTGATCGCTCGTGAAATTAGTGAGCAATTGAAGCACAAAGACGCTGGCAAAAATTAGCGCGGCGCTCAACAGCACAACAGTAATCGCCTCGCGATGAACAGAGCGCGACAAACGCTTGCCGAAAATGTTTACCGCGCCATCGCCGCGCATCTCAGTCAGAAGAATGAAAAAGAGGACGCCAAAAGTCGTGATCTTGATACCGCCGGCAGTACCTGCCGGACCACCACCGATGAACATCAACAAATCAATGAACATGAGAGTAGAGGGGTGAAGGGCACCCATATTGAGGTTATTAAACCCGGCCGTACGCGTCGAAACGGACTGGGCGAAAGCGTTCAGGAGCTTCTCCCAGACGTTCATGGGGCCAAGAGTGGCAGGGTTATTCCACTCAATAACAGCCACGCCAACAGTGCCAACTACCAGCAAAATAGCTGTGCCGTAGAGAACCAGCTTGGTGCCCATATTCCAAAAGTGACGGTGAACGCCGTACTTACGAAGCTGCATCAGAACCGGAAAACCCAGCCCGCCACAAATAATCAAAAGACTAATGGTCAATAGAATCACAGGGTCGTCAGTGAAACTCATCAGATTATCGGAATATAAGGCAAAACCCGCATTATTGAAGGCCGAAACCGCATGAAAAACACCGTGCCAGAGGGCGTTCCCGAGACTCATTCCGTAACCGAAATAAAAGCGCAAAGACATGATAAGAGCACCAGCAGCCTCAAACATGAGCGAAATTTTAATGATGCGCAACACAGCTTTACGCATATTGAACAAGCCATTACCGCGCACCTCGGCGGACGTCTTCAGTTTGGCATTCAACGACATATGGTTACGCTGAATGGACGCGCCAATAGCGGTTGCCAGCGTCATGACGCCCAGACCACCCACCTGAATCAGCAACATAATGATGACCAGGCCGGTAGTTGACCAATACTTAGGGGTGTCGACGGTAGATAGACCCGTCACGCAGGTAGCAGAAACTGCGGTAAAAAGATTATCGATGATCCTGTGCGCTGACGGCTGCAAATGCGAAATCGGCAGAAGAAGCAGAAGCGTACCGGCAAGGATAACGGTGAGGAATCCGAGAAAGACGCTGCGCTGAGGATTTACTCGTGGTGAAATCGGCACAGAAGATATCTTAGGGCTGCCCGCGCGGTTTTCACGTAAAACACGGATTTTGCGGATGCAGAAATTTTCGTGTCTGAGTGTCAGCTGAGAGCCGCGTCCGGGTGAACGTGTCCGGGGCAAAAAAATTCCTCCCAAAGTGCGAACGTACTGACACTAGCGTCAGTGCAAACACACTTTGGGAGTAAGTTTCTCAGCGTTCAGCAATGAGTCATACAATAAAAATGCGGCCCCAGCTCGAACCGAGGTCGCACTCACTAAAAATATATAAAGGAGGCGTAATGTCTTGGACCGACATTACATCTCTAGCTCTGATTCTTGTCTCAGTATCGGTGATTGTCAAGAACCTTGTAGGTTCTGCGGACACCATTCGTAGCTGGTTCAAGAAAGACGATTAGAGATAGAAAGGGGCGCAGGCTCCCAGTCTGCGCCCCACCTCTTTGAATGTTTTGGTGAGAACAATGCCCTCAATATGAATTCATATTGAGGGCATCTTTTATTCTTTCTCTGCCGCGAAAACCATAAGCGGTTGCTCCAATCCGCCAGTGAAATCCTCACGATGCCAATTTTTATAGGATGCAGTTACGACGAGCCCAACAGCTTCAAGGTCCTCAACAATTTGTTGATGGGAACGAAACTGTAGCTTTTGTTGCGTATCAAGTTCATAGTTATCTTCAAGAAACCTATAGTGACACTTCATAGTGACTATCCCGTGCTCATCCGGTTCGGTCGTTTCTTCCGATTCTTGAAGCAAGCCTATTGGTGTCTCCCGGGTGACCTGGTGACTCCAATTTTTCCAGGCCTCTGCGTCAGGGTTACGAGACTCAAAAATGAGGTTGCCGCCCTTCAGCAGACCCTTCGATATATGTCCCAGCGTCTTATGCCATTCATCGCTCAAAATATGCATAGCGACATTTCCACTCATGATGGCTAAGTCCACTGATGCTGGTTGGATAAGCTCTGCTGTACCCTGCAGCCATTCCACCTGCTGACCGTCAGGACGCGCGCGTGCAACATCAAGCATCGCGTCCGCAGGGTCAATCCCCACTACAGAGCGGTCCGGTGAAACCAATGTGGTGGTAAGAAGACCGGTTCCACATCCTAAATCTACGATGCGGAGGGCTGTGAGCTCTTCAGCTTTTGCTCGAAAGAAATCATGATCTTCGCCGTCAGGATTATCAGCGTCGTAAATCGCAGCGAGGTGGGAATTGTTATAGATCATAAGCGTAGTATGACAGAGCACTTCCGCGCGGATAAACATGTCCGGCGCAAAAAATTACTCCCAAAGTGCGAACGTACTGACACTAGCGTCAGTACAAACACACTTTGGGAGTAAGTTTTCGAGCCTAGAGGTTACTCACCGCGTGAAATGCGGATCATCTCGTCGCGGTCGGTCACCTTCACGCGCTTGCGGGGCTCACCGTTGGCATCCTTGGACTGCTCACCGAGTGCCTTCTCGTGTTCGTCCAGCTTGTGCCAGCCTTCCCAGGTGGTGTACTTGATGCCCTTGGAGTCCAAGAATTCGGTGAACTTCTCAGCATCGGGTTCAGACGCGGTGTACAGGTCATCGCGGTCTTCAAGCAGGTGGGTGACGGTCTCCAGCGCGTCTGACTTGGTGGAACCAATCAGACCAACGGGGCCGCGCTTAATCCAACCGGTTGCGTATAGGCCCGGTACGGGCACGTCGGAGTCATCGATGACGCGTCCTTCAACGTTGGTGATGACGCCGCGCTCAACGTCGAAGCCAACGTCGGGCAGCTCTGAGCCGAAGTAGCCGATGGCGCGGTAGATAGCCTGCATGGGGTACTCAACGTACTCACCGGTACCGGTAACGCCACCGTTGCCGTTGAGCTCGTTGCGTTCCATCTTCAGTCCGGTTACCTTGCCGTCTTCACCCTTGATTTCAACGGGTGACTGCAAGAAGTGCAGGTGCAGACGGCGTGATGCGGTCTGCTCCTCTTCCTTCTGCTTCTCCAACCAGCCGTTGAGGGTCTTCATCATGACCTTCACCTGGCCGTTGGTTTCCATTGCCTCCTTTGAGGCGTCGTCGAACTGGAAGTCTTCTTCGTAGAGCACAATGTCAACGTCGCGTGAGTGCGCCAGCTCGCGCAGCTCCAGCGGGGTGAACTTAATTTGTGCGGGGCCACGGCGTCCGAAGACGTGAACGTCAGTAACGGGTGATGATTTAAGGCCCTCGTAGACGTGGTCGGGAATTTCGGTGACCAGCAGATCATCAGCGTGCTTTGACAGCACACGAGCGACGTCCAACGCTACGTTACCGTTACCAATAACCGCCACTTCTTTGGCGTTCAGCGGCCAGGTGCGGGGGTAGTCGGGGTGAGCGTCGTACCATGAGACGAAGTCCGATGCGCCGTATGAGCCGTCGAGTTCCACACCCGGAATGTCCAGTGAAGCGTCCTTGATAGCACCGGTTGCGAAGATAATTGCGTCGTAGTGCTCCTGGAAGTCAGCAAGTGAAAGATCCTTGCCGTATTCCACGTTGCCGAAGAAGCGAATATCGCCGCGGTCGAGCACCTTGTGCAGGGCGGTGATGATGCCCTTAATACGCGGGTGATCGGGAGCCACGCCGTAGCGGATCAGGCCGAACGGTGCAGGGTAGCGGTCAAAAATGTCGATGGCTACGGGAACATCGCCGTTCTTTACTTCTTCAGACTTGGTCAAGATGTCGGCTGCGTAAATACCGGCAGGACCTGAACCAATAACAGCAACGCGCAACGGGCGTGGAGCTTCAGACACAATAATTCCTTCCAAGCCCGCATGGGGCTATGAATTCTTTAGACAATTGCTCCCCAGTTTACTAGGACGTACACGTGAGGGTCAGCCTGTTGCAGGCACAGTGACATAAAACTTAGGTTTGCTTAACTTTGACGTAAAAATACTTGACGTTCGTTAACTTGAGTCACGATTTCAGATAAAGTCAGCGGCTCAAAAATTCTTGGGGTTTCTTACACGAATTATCGGTGAGTTGTGCGTCACTTATAACCATATTAGTGGACAATGTGAGTCAATCCCCTCACTAGATCTCAGGTGACCATATGCCCCGCCCTCCCCTTTTTTTGCAGCCGCTACAGGCGCCCTAGCCATCCCGACGCTTGCCGGATGCGGGGCGCCGTTCGTAGCACCTAGGAAAAAGCAAGTGGAATGAATTCCGCATACGGCATACCTGTTCGTGATGAAGCATCGCTCTCAGGTGGTCAAGCGGTCGAACAGCTCTTCAAGACACCCGCTGGCAAGTTCGACGCCATGTACTGGACCAATTGGGGCACCGGCACTCACTACGTCAACTTTGGTGGTGCTATCGGTAGCTACTGGGCGAATAACGGCAACTTCCGTACTGGCGGTGTAGACACCCCGCAACGCTACGGTTACCCCACATCCGAAGAGACCTGCACCAACGGCCGTTGCTACCAAAAATTCCAGTACGGCGTAGTCACCTGGGATAACTTCGGCGGTGGCGCGATTGGTCACGAAGCTCAAAAATGTGTAGCCCTCAATAACGGACGCTCAAAGTACTCTCCGCAAGGTGCGCGTCAGGTTGCCCTCGCGCTAGCACCTCGTTACTCCGCTTATCGCAATGACCCGGTAGGCTCACACGGCACTTTCTACTCCTGTGAAAACACCTACGGCATGTACACGCTCAAGTGGAAGACCACCGCGGCATATGGTGAAAGCGGCTTCCTCGCACCGTGGAAACGCATCGATGACTAAGAGACCGGCGAGCTTCTGCCTGCAGGTGTTACTGGCAATACCGCAGGGGCCTACTCTCCTACTGGATCCTTCGGTTTCTCAAACCCCTACGGTGTCTCTAACCCCGGAAGCGGATTCAGCGGCTACCACACCCTCAACCCCACATCCCGTTGGGGCGGCGACCGCTTTACCTGGTACTACAACAAGTACATTGAAGACATTAATCTCGGCCACCCCAATGAGAAGATGTGGAACTTCTCCCCTTCGCGGCGAGTACCGTCAGGGCATTTTGATTGATTACAACCGCAACCCTGATGGGTCTGTTCCGCCGGGCAACGCAGGTTTTGCAATTATGTTGCACACCGTGAAGTACAGCGGCTCTGGTAGCACCGCCGATACCTACCAGTCGTGGGGTTGCATCGCCATCGCGCCCGATCGCATGACTCAGTTTTTGCGTGAAGGACGCGACGGCGACCGCATCATCATGGGCGTGGAGTCTGAGGTAATGAATTGGTAAGACGCTTAGCTGAGTAAAACCGATGATTGAGAAGTTTCGGGGCGGTGGCTTGTTTAAGCCGCCGCCCCGAAACTTTTGCGCTGCCATATAGGGCCACATCAAGAGACGCCAGCGTCCGTTATATGGAAAATGTCGATGTGATACTGGTTTTAGGGCTGAAATGATCTTTAGCCTCAAAAATAGTTAAGGTCATAATGCCCTTCAGCCATTCACCCTAGCCAGCTAAAATATGGCAATTAATAAGCTTTTGACCTGTTTATATTCTAAATAATGCATATAAAATATTGGGCATCTACTGCTCTTTATTCGAGGTTATCACCTGTTTTATTCTTGATACCAATCACTCACTATTGCGCAGCTTGCAAGGAGTACTCATGGCGTCATCATGCACTCTCAAAACCATTACCGACCCCGTGCGTCGTCGACTGGGAACGGCAGTACTTGTTGGTCTTATCGCGGGCATCTTCTCCGCCATCGTAAAGTTCGGCTGGGAGGTCCCGTTCCCTCCGCGCACCCCGGAGCGAAACGCCACCAACCCGCCCCAGGCCCTGTGGGAGATGCTGGGTATGTCGCATGAAACCTCTCACGCAACCTACTCCTACTTGGGCAATGAACTCCCCTACTGGAGCTTCGTCATTCACTTCGGCTTCGCGATTTTCTTCGCTATCGCATACTGCGTCATTGCTGAGTACTGGCCTGCTATCAAACTATGGCAGGGCGCCGCAGTCGGCATCGTTCTTTACATCGCCTTCCACGTAGTCATCATGCCGGCAATGGGCATCGTGCCCGCGCCATGGAACCAGCCTTTCGGCGAGCACTTCTCTGAATTCTTCGGTCACATTGTGTGGATGTGGTCCATTGAAATTGTGCGCCGCGACCTGCGCAATCGCATCACCCACGAACCTGATGCTGAAGTTCCCCTCGAACGTGCGTCCGTTCGCTAAAGACACCGTGTACTAAAATCTTCATAATCTTAAAGCAGTGGGGGCGGCAGTTATAACTGCCGCCCCCACTGCTTCTCTGTAATTTATGAAAGCAAGACGCCAATCGTGCTAACACGACTCATCTGATTCACTTATCACCTGAAAATACCTAGGTCAGAGCAATACCCGCGTCCTCAGTCCGATAAACAACCCCACCATGCGGAGGAAGAACTACAGTCGCTGGCGCTGTTCCTTCGACGGCAAATAACTCCTTGGGAACTGAAATCTGACCAGATTCGTGATTGGTCAAATTTATTGCCGCCCAACCATGCTCAAGTTCTCGAATCCAAGCGCCTTTAACCGGCTGAGGGTGCCCTATGGGAGCACCAAGATCCCAGGTTAACTCTTCTAACCAGGGTGTTCCATTGTGACCATCATGAGACCCTGCGCTCAACGCACTCCACTGTCCGCCGCTGAAAACCCAGAGAGCTGCAAGCGCGGCCATAAAGTTAGGGTGTGTGTCCTCGCCGTCAGTGGATGCACGCAATAAAGTCAAACGTGGGCGTTTTTCGACCCCACCAGAAGATGTTGCAACTTCAACAGCGCTGAAATCTTCCATCATCTCTTTCATTTGAGCAAGAGCTGATGTCTGATTCAGAAACTCAGTAGCAGACCATCCTAAGAAGACCTCTTCAAATCCACCACCGTAGGCACTATGACGTTTCCATTTACCAGGAGCCATACGTGACTCTGCAATATTGGGCACGATAATCTTGCCTCGAGCGTTAAGGGCTTTGCCAGCGTCTCTAATAAGAAGGTCTAATCCTTTATGAAAACGGTCCATACTACGAGCATCACGAATAGGTACGTTAATCCCGTAGTAGTCTCCATAAATATCGTTATCAGCCAACACCCCGTCAAAAGATGAATTTTCAAGCTCAGCGCAGATATTCTTCACCCAGCGTCGTCGATATTCAGGATTCCACACATTCATTTGAAAGTGACCTGGATATCCTTGCCACTCAATACGTTCCCCTGAAAGACGGCGAGCAAACCACTGCTGTCCTTCTGCTTCAGCCTTTTCTGCCTCAGCAAAAGAAACCCCCGATGTAAAAGGACTCTCCGTTTCGTAATTACGTGTAGAAGAGAGGCACTTATAGCAAAGCACCGTCATCGCTGGGTTAATTTCTTTCAGGCGTGCAACTACATCCGTATACTCAGGCTGAAGCAAAGCCACGGTGTAATGACGGGCGGCGAACTCAATTTGCTTGGAGGTAATGGGCTGACCACCATAGCGCACCCATAATCCTTTTGTTGCTACGCTCGGAAGATATGGTTTCATGAGCTTACAGAGACGCGTTCAGAGCTAGTATGCAAGTCAGACGACTTTTCCAAAAGGGAAATCTGCTGCTCACGCTCATCGGCAGGGATACTGCGGACAGCGTCCATGGACATTCCTTCGTGTTCAGGTTTAGGGGGTAATTTGCCTAAGTCACGGTAAATCATGTTATAACGTTCCATCACGGTGTGAAGCTGGAAAAAGCGTGATACTCGCTCGCGTGCGTTAATACACAGTTGCTCGTAGAAGGCGGGGTTATCCATCACACGCTTGAGCGCATGAGCGAAACCTTCGGAGTCTCCCGCTTGAGTAAGAATACCGCAACGCTCTACCATTTCGTTATCATCACCGACCAAGATATCGTCAATGAGCTGAGACATTCCGCCTACGTCAGAACCAATAACTGGGATAGACGCGCTCATTGCTTCTAACGCCACAATTGGTTGTCCTTCGTTATAGCTAGGCATGACCAATGCATCAAATTCACCCAGTTTCTCACGCACATTTACAGTACCGTGGAAGGTGAAGTAGTCTTCCAGCCCCTTAGCTGCGATTGCTTCACGGCACTCATCGTAATACCAAGGCACATGCTCCGTTGGTCCGAGACAGTCAATGTGTAGGTTATAGCCTTCGTCTCGTAGCATCTCTACTGTATCGATGAGGTCAATAAGCCCCTTGATAGGAACAACCCTGGCAATAAAAACAAATTTCCAGTGATGATTCTTGCCCTGCAATTCAATCTTCTCGCGGGCAGAACGACGAAGAGCGTAAGCCTCATTAACGTCTGAAAGCAACATGCCATTGGGTAAAATAATGGATTTTTCTTCCATGCCGTGGAGCCCTTGAGCCTCGCCAATAGCCTTGGGATAGAGATAGGTAATAAGGTCTGCACTCGGGTAGCAGAAACGACCCAATTGAATCCACCAGATAACCCATGCACGTTGTTCTGGGGTTAGATCAAAAATATCTTCATCGCCCACGGCAACAGGGAGAGACATATTACGGTCCAACAGAGTATTCACTGTATCGCGAATATATAGATTATGTTCGGTCAGCAAGAAGCTAGTACCGTTATCACGCGCTGCTGCTGCACCAATCAGCGAAGCATAGCCTGTGGTGTGCGCATGGTAAACACGGGCGTAGGGCATACGATCATGCAAAAGCGCATACAGAAGCGAGAAGAAGGTGCGCAGCAGCCAGAATACCTCAGAGAAACTCATCGAAGGTATTGGCATACGCTCGAAGAAAACCTTCATAAATTCTTTAGTTCCGAGTAATACCCAGCCTGGAAATTCTCGGCTCTTATCGGCAAACATCCGGTCGTAGATATCCCAGAGGGGATTAACATCCGCATTCTCAGAAAGTGCTAGTAAAGCGTCAATAATCTCGTAAGAGACAGCCGTGCGCTGGCGTGAGTTCATTTTAAGATCTCTCACGGGCAAGCCGAATTCCTCTTTGTGCTCCTCAAGGCTCAAGAAGACAGTCTTAACCCACAAAACATTGTCCGGCATGCCGTAAAGATCCTTGTTGGGTGAGCTCGAATCCCAACAAATATGGATAATTCCATATGTTAGATCTGGGTTCGTCTCAATGATGTCATGGACTACAGCAGAGACCCCTCCTTTGAGGAAGGGATAGGTTGACTCCATAACAATGGCAACATCGACGTCTGGGTAATTCGGGTCAGTGTATTTACCATCCGATGATGGCAATCTGAACTCTTTGTATACATTCGCGGTCACTATTGTCCCCTTAGCAATAATTTAAAAATGAAGTTATGTAATAACGATTTACCAAGTCATCGCATGACGCCAGAAAAGGTCGTAAGCCGGAGTCCTCCACGTCCGACGGAAGATCACGTAGCTCACAGCTACCAACATGGCTTCCCCTGCCATGATGATGAAGTAAGCTCCGGAGTGCGGAATAAGCTGAAAAGCCGCAGTGCATAACAAAAGATGTGCAAGCCCAACTACCTGAGGGGGTACGTATGACCCTAAGTAGTCAATTTGATAACAGAAAATTGTTACCGCTAAGAACAACCATGACGCGATAATGACTGAAACGGCTAGAGTGAACGAGGCAGGGGTCAAAAAATACATGAGAATCGCTACGATAATGGAGCTCACTGCTGCCAAAATCAAAGTTCGACGAGTGGAGTTAACAACACGGTTCTCAACTACAGCAGACTGAACTTCTACCTCTTGGTAACCCTTATTTTCAATAACAGAACGTAGCTGGTTTACCGAACGGTCAATCTTGGAAGCCTCAGCAGCAAAGAAGTAGTTATAAGCGATAACGGCAGGGACCAGTCCCATGTAGACAGCAATGACATCCATAGTGCCGCCTAAAGCGATGAACAGAATGTATTTATCTGCCCACAGCACTGTTCCCATCAAAAATCCACGCAACATTTCTCGAGAGACAACGCGTAAATCTAGACGCTTAAAGGCTCCTAAGTAACGAAACTGACCTCGCAAGACAAAGAGCATAACCAGGATGCCCATCACGGGAGGAAGAAACCACACTGTGGGGAATACCAACAGCGCAAAGGCATAGGCGACCCAAGCATAAGCCCATGTTTCTCGACTATCTGTAGGGAGATTAGCGATAACGAGCAACTGACTAAACGCCATATTCAGATAGCCCAAGATCAAGTATGCGGCTAACGCTGAAAGGCTCCAGTTCAGGGCGAAGAAGAAAGGCAACGAGAACAAAACTAGAATCGGGATAACTGCAAGGTTAGTGGTGACCCAATATTCTGCAAACCTTCGCATGCAGGCATCCATGTTTCTTTCGCCCAAGAGGTCATCCATCGCGCGGTAGACAGGCAAGCATACGCTCTGAGACATCCAAGGAACGGTGATAGAAACTGCAAGAATAATCTGCGAAAGGGCAATTCCACCAATCTGTATGTGAGCTATTCTCGGCGTCACTAGTGGAAATATAGCCGTAAGAAGAATTACCGGCGACAGATATAGCAAAAATTGGTATAAAAACTTAGCTTTTTTAAAGAGGCTTATTCAAAAGTCCTCCCAGCCGCATAAAACACCAACCCCCGAACCACCGCAAACACCCGCCCATACACGCTCAGCGGCCGCCGGAAACCTGTATGCAAAACCCGCCACGTCTTGACCTGCGCGATAACCCGCTCCACCACCGATCGGCGTGAATTAATGAACCTGTTCACCACCTTCACATCTGCAGGCATCCTGCGGGCTTTGCTGCGTCTTACTGGGGTGGCCAGCCCCAACCCGATGTAACCCTTATCAGCCAAAGTGCTCTCATCAAGATATCTTTCCAAGCCATGATGCTTGAAGGCATAGGCATCATGCCTAGCGCCAGGGACCGGGTCAGTGATGGCCAGTAGTTTCCCGCCCAGGGTGCAAATCACTTGATGGTTGAAACCGGCTCGTTTATGCTTACCAGAAAAGTTTGTTTTTCCTAGTGAACGCCAGTTCCAGGTGGGAATTAGGGTGCCGTCGATCACCAGTGAACCAGGGATTTTCAGGCTGTTTTCTATAGACTGTTCTAGCGGTCTGAGGGCTTTCTCAAGTGCTTTTTCAACGGTGTTGAGGGTCCGTGAGATGGTGGGCTGGGAGGTGTTGAAGATTTCTGCCAGTAGTTCTTCGGTGAGGTTGTGTCGGTGGTAGAAAAGGGTGACTTTAAGACCCTGGGCCAGGGTTAGTGCTGGTGGTCTTCCGCCTGGTTTTGCCCAGGTGATATGAGAGGTGAGGGCTGTCAGTAGCGTGGTGAATTGCTGAGGTGTGAGCCCTGTTGTACGCTGGTGGAGCAACGGTTCTTCCGGTATGGCTTGAGGTTATTTGTAGTGATTTAATCCTCTTATTTTTGCCGCTGGTGGGGCCGTTGTCTAGTTGGTGGGGTGTGGGTGTGTTCCTACTTTTGAATAAGCCTCAAAGCTTAATTTCGGCTTTTGAGTGCCGGAAATGATAGCAGTGGACACTATACTGGTCTCTCTCTTGGTTTTGGCATCAATCGATGGTTGCCAAAATAAGTTCTTTAAAAACAGGGTACTGTTTTTGAAAAAACAAAAAGCTTTGAGGTTTCATTAGGTTTTTTCTAACCCTCTAGCGGTTGGAGAAAAAACTTTAAATAAACATCAAACAGCCCACATTGAGGGAATGGATTTTTACAGAAGCGCCCACGGAAACCTCTGCTAAAGGGGACAAAATCACATAAAGGCATGTGTTGAATTAGACTCGACATTTATTGATTCATAATTCTAAATAGTTCATATTGCCCGCTGCCTCCTGAATATGGGAACAAAAAAGGGCGGCAGTTATAACTGCCGCCCCCACTGCTTTAACACCCCGAGGCAAAGCGGACGTCGGTGTCCACCGCACTCCGAGGGTGTATTCGCTAAAACTCCCAGTGCACTTCTAGCTGATTACGCTCGCCAAAACGCTCCAAGTGACCACCCACAATAGCCGCCAGCTTTTCGCGCTTTTCAGCATCGGCCGCGTATACCGCG
This sequence comes from Microcyclospora tardicrescens, assembly GCA_003012245.1. Classification (NCBI taxonomy): domain Eukaryota; kingdom Fungi; phylum Ascomycota; class Dothideomycetes; order Capnodiales; genus Microcyclospora; species Microcyclospora tardicrescens. The sequence goes on along the minus strand of PXOE01000331.1, from coordinate 2,163 downwards.
AGCTTGAGATGGTCAACGCCGTCGATGGGCTCTACCAGCACGTCTGCGTAGCCGGTAAAAATGCCGTCGCGGTTAAAAGTCAGACGGGTTCCGTATTCGATGTCTTCGCTGGGAAGCTTCGCGCCGAAGTGAGATGCTAGCTGCTTTGCGTAGCGTTCAGGACGCGCGGTGTCGACGATTGTTTCACCCGTAAACTCAAGTTCTTCAACTGCGGGGTAATCCTCGGGTGCAATAACCTCGCCGGTGTTCTCGGAATGATCGCTCAAGATTTGCTCCTTATGTAAATCTTCATTCACTTGAGCGAGCTTACAGCAGGTACCGATGCCCAATAAAGGGTAGTTCAGTAGCTGATACAAAGCTCATAGTTCAAAACTAAACATTTTGGATGCGGCCTGCCAAACACCGGCTTCTCCCACCGCGCATACGTAAGCACAAACACACCGCATAAGCTACTTTTCGGTATCTTGTACCCCTTCTTCACCCGTAAGATTAACAGGTAATTAACAGCGTCAACCGTGCCGCACCTGATTCTCAGGTCTCACGGGTAGACGCTATCTTCATTTTTGGGCGCACACCCAACGAGTATCTACGGATTTTCACGAATGGCTTCTGAGAACACCGCGGCTCATGTTTCCGCTTCAGCACCAGCCCCCAAAAACGGGCTGGATTGCTTCTTTAAAATCTCTGAACGAGGTTCAACCGTCGGCACTGAAATTCGCGGCGGTCTCGCAACCTTCTTCGCAATGGCATACATTGTTGTGCTCAACCCCTTGGTTCTTGGCTTGGGACCGGACGCGGCCGGCAACGCCCTTGGTGTCGAGCGCGTTGCTGCTGTTACCGCTTTGATTGCGGGCATCTTGACCATCATCATGGGTCTGTGGGCTAAGCAGCCCTTCGCGATGGCTGCGGGCCTCGGCGTTAACGCGCTGCTGGCATCCACCATTGCAACCAACCCCAACCTCACCTGGCCGCAGATCATGGGTCTGGTCGTGTGGGCAGGTATTATTATGGCGATTCTGGTTCTCACCGGCTTCCGCCGCGCAGTATTCGATGCTGTCCCCGAGTCGCTTAAGACCGCAATTGTTGTGGGTATTGGCCTGTTCATCGCGCTCATCGGCCTGGTCAACGCTGGCGTTGTTCGCCGCATGCCGGATGCTGCTGGCACCACCGTCCCCGTCTCATTCGGCGCTGGCGGTCACCTCATTGGCTGGCCGATTTTCATCTTCCTGTTTGGTCTCTTCTTGACCATCGCACTGTTCATCCGCAACGTGCGCGGTGCGATTCTAATCGGCGTGGTCGCATCCACCGTTCTCGCTATCATCATCGAGAAGGTAGCACCCTCAGGTTCATCCATGGATTCAGCAACCGGCTGGTCACTCATGGTTCCCGCGATTCCCACCCAGTGGCTGGGCGTTCCCGACCTTTCACTGATCGGCGCAGTTGATATGACCGGCGCATTCGCAGGCAGCGCACTCGGCGGCCTCGGCGCAACCATGCTCATGTTCGCGATCCTGCTCGCTGTATTCTTCGACGTAATGGGCACCTCCGTTGGTCTCGCCGCAGAAGCCGGCACCATGACCGAAGACGGCAAAATCGAGAACATCGACCGCGTCCTTCTTATCGACGCTGCAGGTTCAGTTCTCGGTGGTGGCGCATCCAGCTCCGCACACCAGATCTTCGTTGAATCAGCAACCGGTATTGGTGAAGGCGCGCGCACCGGCCTTGCCAACATCGTCACCGGTGTGCTGTTCTTGCTCGCGGTCTTCGTCTCACCGTTGGTCAACATTGTGCCCTTTGAAGCTGTTGCACCGGCACTCGTTGTTGTCGGTTTCTTGATGGTTCGCCAGGCAATCCACATTGACTGGGCTGACTGGGGCCTGGGTATTCCCGCGTTCTTGACCATCGTGATGATGCCCTTCACCTACTCCATTGCTGACGGCATTGGTGCGGGCTTCGTGGCGTACTCCTTCATCCGCCTCATTCAGGGTCGCGGTAAAGAAGTACACCCCATCATGTACATCGTGTCACTCGCATTCCTCATCTTCTTTGGAATGGGCGTGATTGAGGGCTGGATGCACGGCTAAAGCCGATTCCCCCTTGCGGTTTTCTTACTTTCCGTGGATTTGCGCTGTAAAAATCGAGTTTTTACAGCGCAAATCCACG
>PXOE01000326.1:0-10277 GCA_003012245.1 Microcyclospora tardicrescens | reverse complement strand
ACTCATACAACTATACGCACACCAAAACCCCTCCGCAACTTGAAATGCGGTGGTCTGCATTACTTACAAGTTTGTAATTATATCAAAATGCCTAGTCAGAGCAAGATTAACTCTAAAAAAGTTTTTTGAAAAACTTTGAAAACAGTTGTTTAGCCTAACCAAATAGCCGTTTTAGTGCTCCGCAACACTAATCTGAGTCACTTTTAGCGTCCTCATTGCCTTCTGTGCAGTCTCTACAGGCTCAGAAAACAAAACGAGAGCTCAGCGCGACCCTTTATCAGGCGTCCACCGAACTCTCGTCTTCATATTTACTTTTTCGCTGCGCGGCGACGGGATACCTCGTACAAGGTGATACCCACAGCCATCGACGCATTCAACGACTCCATTGCAGAGTCAATCGGAATAGAAACAATCTGATCGCAGTTCTCAGTTACCAATCGAGAAAGACCCTTACCCTCAGAACCAACAACAACCATCAACGGTTCTGATGCAAGCTCCATCTGAGGAAGATCAATATCTCCCCCACCATCAAGACCGACCACAAAGATGCCAGCATCCTTAGCCTGCTGAATAACTCGAGTCAGGTTAGTAGCCTTTGCAACAGGAATACGAGCAGCAGCACCCGAAGAAGTCTTCCATGCTGAAGCAGTCACAGCAGCTGAACGACGCTCAGGAATAATCACGCCATCACCACTGAACGCTGACACGCTACGAATAATCGCGCCCAGGTTACGAGGATCAGTAATGCCATCCAACGCAACAAGCAAAGGAGGAGTCTGCATCTTGCCATCATGCCAGCGATCCATGACATCAAGAACCAAGTTGCCCGCATCCGGGTATTTATAAGGAGGAACCTGCAAGGCAACACCCTGGTGCACTGCACCTTCAGTCAAACGGTCCAGCTCGCTACGAGAAATCTCAAGCATCGGCAGGCCGTTCTTATTCGCCTCAGTCATAATGTCGCGGACGCGGTCATCCACCTCAATACGGCTCATCACGAACAAGTGCTTAGCAGGAATATCAGTCTGCAACGCCTCAAGCACTGAATTGCGGCCGGTCACCAGTTCCTCAGAAGTGCGCTTACCACCCAAGCGTGAACGCTTAGTAGCGGTGGTACCCGTAGCAGCACGACGCTCAGCGGCGCGCTTCATCTTATATGCCTTATGGTAGACGCGGTCCTCAGCCTTAGGAGTAGGACCCTTACCTTCAAGTGCCTTACGACCGTGACCACCGGTGCCCTTAGAAGGGCCCTTCTTCTTAGTAGTAGCGCCAGGACGCTTACCAGCTTTAGCCATCTTCAAACCTTCTTTACACAGTGCAGAACACTCTGCACACTCAAAAACCTTTTACTTAGATTCTACGCAACAGACCACGTAGAACCGTTGGCGCTGTCCTTCACGGTGATTCCAGCGGCAGCCAATGAATCGCGAATCTCATCTGCGCGAGCCCAATCCTTTTCTGCACGAGCAGTTGCACGAGCCTCGATCAAAGACTGAACCAAAGAATCCAACGCTGTATGTTCAGCATTCGATGCGCCAGCCCCACTGACAGACATCAACGGCAACAGGCCCAGCACACGAACCATGGCGTAGACCTGAGCAGCAATAGCTGATACATCCTCACCCTTATTCAAGGCAGAATTACCGGCCCGAACACTTTCATGAAGCACTGCTAATGCCTGAGGAATGTTGAGGTCATCATCCATTGCCTGAGCAAAGGCATCTGGAACCTGCGCATCCTCGGTATGGAACTCAGCAGTGGCAGCAACAAAAGCCTCGATACGCTCAACGGACTTGGTAGCCTCAGCCAAAGAAGTGGGGCTGTAATCCAACACAGAGCGGTAATGCGCCTGACCCAAGTAATAACGCACTGCTAATGGACGCGCCTGCTCCAACATCTGTGCCGGTGACACTGTATTGCCGATGGACTTCGACATCTTCTCGCCTTCAAAAGTCACCAGACCGTTATGCAACCAGAAGTTCGCAAAACCATAGCCAGCTGCAGTTGACTGCGCCATTTCGTTCTCATGGTGAGGGAAACGCAAATCCAAACCGCCACCGTGAATATCGAAAGTCTCACCCAGGTATTTACCCGCCATAGCTGAGCACTCCAGATGCCAGCCGGGGCGACCGCGTCCCCACGGAGAATCCCACGACGCGGTAAAAGGCTCGCCGACCTTGTACCCCTTCCACAAGGCAAAGTCGCGAGGGTCTCGCTTACCACGAGGGTCCGCGTCGGGAGCGTCCTGCATATCTTCAACACTCTGATGCGTTAGAGCACCGTATTCCTGCCAGGAACGCACATCGAAATAGACATCACCGGAGTCATCCAAAGCAGGGTACGCATGACCGCGGTCAATAAGACGCTGAATAAGAGCAAACATCTCAGGAATATGACCGGTTGCGCGAGGCTCATACGTCGGAGGGTCAATAGCGAGCGCTGAATAAGCCTGCGCAAAAACCTTCTCAAAACGGTAAGCCAAAGCCCACCACTCTTCACGCTCAAACTCTCCCTCATAGCCTTCATCAAAAGACAAAGAGGAATTAGCCAGAATTTTATCGTCAATATCGGTTACGTTTCGGACAGTCGTCACCTTGAACCCGCGGTACGTCAACCAGCGCGAAAGCTGATCAAAAACCAAAGCTGAACGTACATGCCCGATATGCGGGGCGCCCTGAACGGTTGCGCCACAGTAATACAGGCGTGCCTCGCCGGGGTGTACTGGCGTAAAGTCGCGGACAGATGCTTCTCGAGTGTCATAAAAACGTAAAGTCACAGCACCAAGTTTACGCAAGATAAAGCGTGTTGTGCATTTTCACGAGAACAACATCGGTGATGGGTGGTCGAATCCACAAAGAAAACCAGAAGTTTTACCGGCAGATGGGCGGCATAGATATCCTTACCCGTGCACAATAGGTCTATGGTCAACACACAGGGACAAAAAGTAAAGGAACGCAACTCGCAACAACGCGTCCAAAGCCGCGAATCACCCCGCGCTCATCATGGCAGCGCGCGTCGGCTTTGTGGTATCGGGCATCCTGCACATCATGATTGGTTGGATAGCCTTTCGCATTGCAACAGGATCAGGTGGCGGCGAAGCCTCAAATTCCGGAGCAATGGCGCAGATCGCCGCCACTCCCGGCGGACAGATTCTGCTGTGGATCATGACGGTGGGCCTGGTTGGGCTGGGATTATGGCGCATCGCTGAAGCGTTCGTAACTCCCGAAGCTAAAGACAAGGTAAAAAGCGCAATCGTGGGCGTTGTCTTTTTAGCTCTTTCATTCTCTACCCTCACCTTTGCTCGTGGCGGCTCAAGCTCAGACGGCAAGAAAGCATCATCAATTACCTCTACTGTGCTTGAAATGCCCGGCGGCAAGATTCTGATCGCATTAGCAGGTCTGATCATTATCGGCGTAGGTGCCTACGGTATTTTCAAGGGTGCTACCAAACGCTTTAAAAAAGACTTGGAAGCGGGTGCTCAGGGAGGTAACGTCGGCTCAGCTATTACCATCTCAGGCATGGTTGGCTACATCGCGCGAGGTATCGCCTTTGCGGTCTTGGGCATTATGGTCATCTGGGCTACCCTGACCAGCGACCCTTCAAAAGCATCGGGTATGGACGCCGCGCTTCGCACCATCGGTTCTCAGCCCGTCGGGGTCGTTCTGCTCATCTTCACCGCACTAGGCTTTATTCTCTACGGTATTTACTCCATCGCACGAGCAAAATACACCAACGAGGTTTAACAGCTTTTTAGACACACAGCGGGCACAAAGGCGGGGAACTCACCTACGAGTTCCCCGCCTTATCTTTTGTACCTACCTCTTATACACCAAAGCCGTTGCAATCGCGGCTACGCCCTCACCGCGTCCTGTCAGCCCCAGTCCATCAGTGGTAGTAGCGGTCACCGTAACCGGCGCTCCCGCCGCTTTGCTCAAAACACTGTTAGCTTCTTCTCGTCGCGACGAAAACTTAGGCTTATTACCAATGAGCTGAACAGCGATATTACCGACCTCGTACCCGCGACTACGGATAATCTCTACAGCTTCCGAAAGGATGCGAACACCAGAGGCACCCGCCATATCGGGGCGATCGACACCGAAGTTAGATCCAAGATCGCCGGTACCAGTTGCAGAAAACAGAGCATCAGCAGCGGCATGCGCCACAACATCACCATCAGAATGCCCCGAAAGACCAACGTAACCGGGCCATTCTAAACCTGCGACCCACAGCGGTGTAGATTCATCGGTATCAAAAGCGTGCACGTCTGTTCCCGTGCCAACAAGCGGTAAATTCATGGTTATCCTTAGTGTTCGTAAAGTGCTTGCGCCAAAACCAAATCAAGCGGAGTAGTAACTTTGAAGGCATCCGCGTGACCGGCAACGGTCAAAACCCGCATACCTAACGTTTCAATCAGCATCGCATCATCAGTGACAGCTTCTGCTTCTTCAGGCGACAAACTAGATAAATCAGAATAGGCATCGAGCAACGTCGCAAGGTCAAACCCTTGAGGTGTCTGAACAGCGCGAAGCTCTGATCGAGCAGGTGTTCCCGTCACGACCTGTTTCACATCCACGCTCTTAATGGTGTCAACCACGGGAACCACAGGAATAACAGCCTTTTCCCCCGCTACCAATGCTTCTGCCACGTTCTTGAACGAACTCACCGGAGTAAAACAACGGGCGGCATCGTGTACAAGGACGCTCGTGGCAGGAGACTCAGAGAACCCGGTTTGAAGAGGAGCTTCGTTTAGCACTGACAGGGCTGCCGTCACTGACTCTGAACGAGTAGCACCGCCCTCAACTGCCAGCGCGCCAAACCGCTCACAGACCTGTCGAAGCACTGTATCGCCTGCGGGAACCGTCACAACCACTCGAGATGCGATGCCCGCAGCAATAACGCCCTCAAGAGCCCACTGCAACAGCGTCTTGCCCGCGACCTCGACAGCAGCTTTGGGAATACCGCGTCCAAGCCTCGACCCAGAACCTGCCGCCACAACAATAACGGCGAAGACCGCTTCAGTATCAGAAGCGGTCTTCGCCGTATCATTCAAAAACTTTGATTCACTCACATCAAGTGAGCTTACCGGATTTAGACGTTCTCGAGAATCTTATCGAGTTCAGCTTCAGCAGCTTCTTCGTCAATATCCTTTGCCAAAGCAACCTCAGATGAAAGAATCTGACGTGCTTTCGCCAGCATGCGCTTTTCACCCGCAGAAAGCCCGCGGTCATTTTCACGACGCCACAAATCACGAACAACCTCAGCGACCTTCAAAACATCGCCGGATGCAAGCTTTTCAACGTTCGCCTTGTAACGACGCGACCAGTTGGCGGCTTCTTCGGTGTCGGTAGCCTGCAGAACATCGATTACTTCTTGCAAACCAACTTCGTCGACAACGTCGCGCATACCGACCATGTCCACATTCTCAGCGGGTACCTCAATCACAAGATCGCCCTGTGCAACCTTGAGTTTCAGGTACATTTTTTCTTCGCCTCGGATCGTGCGCATCTTAATTTCTTCAATAGTTGCAGCACCGTGGTGAGGGTATACGACTGTTTCGCCAACCTCAAAAAGCATATGGATAAACCCCTTTCAGCCTATCCATTCTAGCACGGAGATTTTTAAGGCTGTATATAGGTTTCTCGCAGAGAATAGCTACTCACAATATCGCTACCTACTCGATAGGCCGAATTCGCCCACTTATTTCCCGCGTCAAACACATGAAATTTAGAGCGCGCATAAAGACGTTTCGTCGATAAACCGGTAGACTTTAGAAGAAAACGTACACATCATTTGTCTTGTCAGCGCTAAAGCACACACTCGTTTTACCTTCTCTCAGGAAAACACTGCGCCGTCAAGACTTTTGCTTCACACCACCTTGCAAGGAGTACGAGCCGTGAAGAACGCTGCTTCGAAGACCGCAAAGCGTGCGAGCGCAACCGTAGCTCTCGCAGCTGCCCTACTCGCAACCACCGGCTGTGGTTACATCTACACCCAGCCCACCACCTTGATTTACGATGCAAGCGACGGTGTCTCATTCACCATGTGGCCCAAGGGTCAGCGCGTGGCTGTTCGCAACATCATGGTTATTTCTGAGGGCAAAGGCCAGCCCGGACGCGTTCTGGGTACTGTATACAACCTGGGTGAGACAGACCAGACTGTGAATTTCAAGGCTGGCGACCAGAACTTCTCTATCGAGGTTCCCGCAGGTAAGCACATCAAGCTCGAAGACAATGCGAACCAGGTTATTGTGAACACCGTTTCACAGCAGCCCGGCGAGCTCATTGAATCTGTAGCTACCATCGGTCAGACCGAAGAAGCGTTCAACCTTCCCGTTCTCGACGGCTCACTGAAAGAATACGCACCCTACCTGCCTAACGCAGCGTCCTCTTCTTCAGCATCGGAATCAGCAGCCGCTGACTTCGAGGCAGAAGAAAACACCACCGCTGATCAGTCAATGGCACCGGCTACTTCACCGGCTTCAACCGCTACTCCTTCAGCATCATCAACGAACTAGCATAGTTTGAAATAACGAATGCGCCGGGTATGTTACCCGGCGCATTCGTGTATCTACTGAAATTCTTTGCTAAAGCTTATGCCTCGAACTTGTACCCGAGGCCGCGCACCGTTACAACATAGCGCGGGCTTGAGGGGTCTGGCTCGACCTTTGAGCGCAAACGCTTGATATGAACGTCAAGCGTCTTGGTGTCACCTACGTAATCAGAACCCCACACTCGGTCAATGAGCTGCGAGCGGGTGAGCACGCGTCCGGTATTACGAAGAAGCATCTCAAGTAGCTCGAACTCTTTGAGCGGCATAGGAACGGTTTCGCCATTCACCGTCACGATATGACGTTCGATGTCCATACGCACGGGACCGCCCTCAATAGCTGAGTCAGCGGTTTCTTCTGGCTCTGCTCCCCGACGACGCAACACTGCGCGGACGCGGGCAATGAGCTCTCGCGCAGAATACGGCTTAGTAACGTAGTCGTCTGCACCGAGTTCTAGACCGAGCACCTTATCAATTTCTGAATCTTTAGCGGTCAACATGATGATAGGCACCGCGGAAGTTGCACGAATCTGCTTGCAAACTTCCATACCGGACTGCCCAGGAAGCATGACATCCAACAGCACGAGATCCGCACCAGCACGCTCAAACTCGGTGACCGCGTCGATACCGTTATCGACGACTTGAACGTCGAACCCTTCGCGTCCCAGCATAAATGCAAGCGGTTCGCTCAATGATTCTTCGTCTTCAACAACCAAGATTCTGGTCATTACAGTCCTTTATGTACAGGGCAGCAGAAACTGCCGATGGATTGATGTTGTTATTCTACGTAGAGATTCCTAAGCAGGAGCGGAGGTCTCTAACAAGTCTTGTTCTGTGACGCGGTCTACCGCTGGGATAGAGAGGGTAAAGGTAGAGCCTTCACCGGGAACCGACCACAAAGTAATTTCGCCGCTGTGCTGCGCTACCACGTGTTTGACGATGCTTAGCCCCAGCCCGGTTCCACCTGTTTGACGGGAACGTGCGGGGTCAACGCGGTAAAACCTTTCAAAGATGCGGTCCTGCTCGTCCTCAGGAATACCGGGACCTTGATCCTTAATAGAAATCTTGATGGCATCATCACGCTGGGTAATGCCGATACCGACTTTAGTGTTCTCTGGTGAGTAACGGATGGCGTTTTCAATCAGATTGCGCACCGCTGTTCCCAGCAGCTCGCGGTCGCCGTATACAGGACGCGTCGCTGAGCCACCCACCTGAAGCTGGATTGACTTGTCTTCAGCCGTCAGACGGTTTCGGTCAACGGATTCTGCCACCAGATTATTGATATCTACCAACTGGGACTGGCGGACAACGTCGGTGGACTGCAAACGAGAGAGCTCGATAATGTCCTGCACGAGTGCACTCAACCGTTTAGCTTCTTTTTGGAGCTTCTTCGTAAAGTGCGCAACCGCCTCTGGGTCATCGGCTGAGGCCTCAATAGCCTCGCTCATCAAGCTCACCGCACCCACGGGGGTCTTCAACTCGTGCGACACATTCGCCACAAAGTCGCTTCGCACCGCCTGTGCGCGTGCGATCTCAGTGCGGTCATCTGCCAGCACCAAGATGTACTCATCGCCCACCGGCGCAACCCGCAAATCAACGACCAATTGATGACGCTTACTGGGGCCACCACGCGTAATGTGAATCTCGCGCTCCTGGATAATACCCTTAGCGCGCACCGTGTGAATCATCTTGATGAGATCATCAGAAATCACTGTATGACCACGCACCAAACCCATAGCGTACGCACCGGGCGACGCCTGCACAACGCCATCGACGGCGTCCACCACAACATAGGCTCTGCCAATAACAGCCAGAACTTCAGCGGCACCGTCAGAGAGAGTTGGCTCCTCGACATCTGCCCAGCCCGCTCGCTCACGGTCACTTTTACGCACTGCCCACAGGCTGACAAATCCCAGAGCCAACCCGATAACACCAGAAATAATTGCAAGTAGGGTTGGATTCACCCCTTTAGCTTATGCACAGACGACCTGAAATCCCAATAAAACCTCAGGCTTTTAGTAACGGTTCAGCTAACGTTCACCTCGATACATCTTGCTGTTTACACGAACCTGCAAAAATCGGTATGAAATGCTGAGCATTTTTGTACACAAAATGCTCCTTAAGAAAAACCTTCATGAAAGGACGCTTGAAACCGTGCGCAAAGTCTTTCAGACAGAACTCCAACACGTCAACGAAGAACTCACCCAGATTGCAACCCTGGTAGAGCAAGCTCTCATCCAAGCCAGCTCATCGTTCCTCAACGCTGATGTTCAAGAGGCAGAAGAAGTTATCTCAAATGACGCCCGCATCGACTTTTTGCAAAACCAGTTGGACGAGCGTTCTATCGACATTCTCGCTTTGCAGGGTCCCGTCGCATCCGACCTGCGTATGATTGTGGGAACCCTGCGCATGAGCTCTTCGCTGGAGCGTATGGGCGATCTTGCCCGCCACGTTGCCCAAATCGCTCGTATGCGTTTTCCCGACAAAGCACTGCCAGATTCCATCGTGCCGATTTTTGAAGAAATCATTGAATGCGACAAGAAAATCATCAAGAACGTTATCCAGCTTCTTGAGACTCGCGACCTCGCGTACGTTGATGCTATTTCAACCGCTAAGATCCGCATCAATGAACTACACCAGAGTGTCTTTGACGCTCTAGCAGCTGAAGAGTGGGGCCACAACGCCCAGGTAACAATAGATGTCACCCTTGCCTCCCGCTACCTCGAACGATTCGGTGACCACGGCGTTTCTGTAGCACGCAAGGTAACCTACTTGGTCACCGGCGACTGGAACACGCTTTCATAAGCACGACGCTAATTCTGTAGCGGTTCATCGATAAACACTCAGGGGTGGCAGGTTACGACCTACCACCCCTGAGCTATATCTCAAGAAAATTCAGCGCACCTTTTCCGGCACCAGCTGAAGTTTGTGGGAGCCTCTTTCCCTACCTCTCAAACTCAAGAGCCTTCACGCCGGCAGTGCGCTCAATCCACGGCACGAACGGCGCTAACTGCATACTTCCGGATACCTCGTTCGGGTAGAAATCTGCAACATGAGAGCCCGTCACGTTGACACCCACTAACTGGTCGTTGACGAAGAAAGGTCCGCCGGAATCTCCGTGGTTCGATATTCCATCAATGCCTTTGAGCTTGTAACAGTATTCCAGTACCTATCGTGACCGGTATACACCTGCTCCACCTGTGCACGACGCAACCAGTCCATTGTTTTTCCCTCAAACCCGCGTCCGTAGCCGTAGATAAATCCAGTCTGGCCAGCGGTGAATTTGTGGTTCTTGGCGAGCCGTGCATAGTTCGGCAACTTGTGAGAGGCACTCAGACGAATCAAAGCTAAGTCGGCATCATTTGACTCCACGTAATTCTGAGAAGAGATAGCCTGCCCCGGGTTCTGCTTGTCATTGGAGTAGAAAACGGAGATACCGTCGGGAGTCTTCGCGTCCTCGGTGTAGTGCGCAGCGGTGAGCACCCACTCGGCGTTGAGAGCCGTTCCCGTGCAACGGGTTGGCTTTTTGCCCTCGTCTTGGGGAATAACCAGTTGAACGATATAGGGCGAATTAGTCTTTTCGCCGCCGGTGATGGCGAAGGACGCCGGCGCTCATCGCTAATGTTTTGCGGGCAAAGGAACTTTTATGTATTGAATTATTGAGAACTATTCTCAAATTATAGAACTAGGAACGCACCTCAACACAATAAAAAAGCAGTGTCTCTCATTTT
>PXOE01000325.1:0-71562 GCA_003012245.1 Microcyclospora tardicrescens | reverse complement strand
TGGGACTGGTACTGAGGGCTTTACATCCACAGTAGCAACTGTCATCGACGGAACACCGACTTCGATTATTGTGGTCGATGTGACTAGCATTCCACCTGCTACGACTACGATTACATCTGGGACTGGTACTGAGGGCTTTACATCCACAGTAGCAACTGTCATCGACGGAACACCGACTTCGATTATTGTGGTCGATGTGACTAGCATTCCACCTGCTACGACTACGATTACATCTGGGACTGGTACTGAGGGCTTTACATCCACAGTAGCAACTGTCATCGACGGAACACCGACTTCGATTATTGTGGTCGATGTGACTAGCATCCCACCTGCTACAACAACGGTCACATCTGGCACCGGCACAGAAGGTTTCACGTCTACCATTGCTACTACTATCGACGGGACACCTACATCAATCATCGTGGTCGACGTGACTAGCATCCCACCTACAACGACGACTTTCACGTCTGGCACCGGCACAGAAGGTTTCACGTCTACCATTGCTACTACTATCGACGGGACACCTACATCAATTATCGTGGTCGACGTCACAAGCATCCCACCTGCAACGACTACGGTCACGTCTGGCACACAAGGCTTCACGTCCACAGTCGCGACAACCATTGACGGGACTTCTACATCAATCATCGTTGTCGACCAGCCTATACCAACACTTTCCTGCGACAGCACTGCTGTAGTGTGCCCTGCTAATGGTCTGCTTGTATCGTACTACGCCAACTCTGCCAGCTCAGCGTCCTCATATCGGAACCCCGTTCAGGCCAACGGCGGAGTTGGGCCAGACTACTACATGGGTCTCACTCCCATCGCCACGGGAGTCACGAACAATCTCAACGTCCCCCTGGTTTCGCCGTCAGGCACACCCACCGGCCCTCCCGGTGTCGACTTCCAATACTATCCATCCATCACCGCCAGCGTCGCCGGATTTCAATACAATCCTAACAACTTCACCTTGGTCTTCTCCGGATATTTCCAGCCCCAAACGTCAGGTGTCTACACCTTCTGCTCCCAAGCAGACAACGTGGACAACTTCTACCTCGGCTCCGCTACCGCATTCACATGCGGCTCCTCAGGCGCAATCCCATCTGCCACCCCATTGATCACTTCCGGATACACGGCCAACACCTGCAGGACCGCCAACTTGGTTGCTGGAGCATACTACCCTATCCGCTCTGTCTACGGCAATTTTGGTCTACCTTCTAGCTTGAACTTCACCATCACGGCCCCAGGATCCACGACTCCGATCGTGCCAGATGGTCAGCTCTACCCACAAGCCTGCGTAGCTTCGGCCTAAGGCGCAATCACCGCCTTCGCACACACTGTCATCACCGCATCCAACGTACGTGTCATCTCCGAATCTGCGTCGCGATGTACCATTTATTTTCTATTGTAAGGAGGAAGCAGAGATCAGATCAACCGAGGGGCAGAGAGACGGGAATGATGGATATTCACTCGTTATGCGTGTTCTCCTTGTCAACGTGTACTTTTATCTTCTTTCTTTCTTTCTTTAGGTACTTAGGCCCCCCTTTCTTGTGTGGCACACGTAATGATAATGGCAACTTCGCCCACCAAAACTCCGTTTTGCTTCTTGATCTCCATACTCATGACCAAAGGAGCTGTCATCTCGGGTGGACCGGATCAGATGCCGCGTTATCAACTCACATACACTTGTGATGCGCTGCCGAGCATGAGGCCACGTACTCTAGGAATTTGTCGTACTGGTCCAGAGCGTAGGCATTCCACTATGCAGCAAGAAGGTCGATATAGGGCAAGTCACGTGATTGTTGCGCCAAAGCGAATGTGAGATCGGACAGGAGAGCTGCTGCAGTCCGGAGCGCGGCATATTGTTTGTACTTTTAGATCTGATTCCTGCAGTGCTTCTCTTGACATCACACCTCAGGAGTAATGTCTCGCACAGGTCGCTGCTTGGAGAAAAGAAGAAAAGCGGTAACGCACGCGTACAAAAAGCGATGGGGAGGATCAAGAGACAACTTTCTCTTACATCAACATCGGTAGACTGAAACGAGCATGTCGCAAGGTCCCGGTAGAGCCGAGATATGTCTCTGCGGAGCTTGGGTGCTTGGATCATCGTCGCCATGCCGCTCACTATAGTGCGCTTGCCATTTGCAGGCAATGCGAAGCTTCTCGCCACTGTCGTCGCCACTATGGTCAGGGTCCTCACCAAGACCAGGAGAAAGCACCGATTCTTCCTCGAATTTCCTTGAAGTCATCAATTTTGCCAACGACGGGCGTCGATATAGCTGCCGGTCTAGATGATGAAATAGATGTACTTTGAGATGTGATTAGGCTATCCATGGTCCAGACAGTCTCTTACTTAGAAACTCGTTGCATCAAGGATCTCGTTTGTCTCTACATGCATCGGCGCGCTTGTTGATCAGATCTGGAACAACGCGGACCTTGCCGGCATTTCAAGAGAAATACGCGCATTTCACGACGCTAAATGAGTACTGTCTATGACCATCTTTGCACCTGGTGTCAGAGTCTTTGAGCATGCTTCGAGGTTTCTGGGTCATCCTGTTCTTCCAATGTGCCTCTGCTTGCTTGCTTAACTCGACAACTTTGAAGCTGCGCGCAACCTCGAGATATCACACATCTTCTCTGTTATTGTACCAAGGATCCTATTACTAGATCGTAGCCCTCCACCTGAACCGTGTCGTTCGTGATCCAGCAATTACTCGGCTCCACGCCATCGGGTATGAGCGCTGCTGTGATGCACTTGGGATATCCATCGCTAGCGTGCCAGTAGTTCCAATTACTGCACATTTGCATACAGGCCACGAATGATGGCACGAATGCAGACATAAGCTGACCTTCGACTTTGGACCACTCCGTATTGCCGCCGCCGCACAGCTGCATGAATGTATCTGAACTAGTGCCACCTACGGGATTAGGACCGGTGTACTCGGTTCCGTTGATACCTGGACAGCCGGTTGTGACAGTCGCAGTTGATGCGGCGGCAGTGTTCTTCGCGGTCGAAGATGGTATGTAGTCACTGCTTGTAGTGGTCGAATATGGTGTGGAGCTGCCGCTTGCAGTGGTCGTGGATGTAGGTGATACGGTCGGGGCTAATGCTGAGCTTGAAGACCTTGAGACCAGTAGGTTAGCATGCGCTTGCAAGCATGCATGCCTAGACTTACACCGAGTCACTGCTTTCATGGTTTCTCATAGCGGCCGAACCTCCCACAGCGCCGCCGACTGATGCCGCGATGACAATCAGGCTCGCGGCACCGAGTAGCAGCCAGAATGCCCACGCTGGTAGCCCGGCAACACGCCGCCCATTCGATGACTGTGTGGCCTGTCGAGCTGGCTTCTCCCGTTCGTCTGGTTCGAGGAATGGCGAGGAGTCATAGGCAGAGGTGGTGGCTGTCGCAGCCTTCTGATCGTGACGAGAAACGTGTTGAGGCCATCTCTGCTCAACTACCTCTGGCAAATGAATGCTGTCCAAGTTGAATTCTGGAGCGCGTGATGCGTGATCTCTTGTCTGGTCCATGATGCTGCAGGAGGCAGAACTGGTGAGGAGACGAGGAGCAGTCGACTTTTGAACGAGAACCACCCGACCGCCAGGAATAGCATTTGTACAGGTGTGAGCGTCTCGTGCTGCTATACGTCCATGATGTGTGAGGCTTTCCGTGCTGCAGCCAGCATTCTTGTCACTTTATAGAGAGTATTCGCGCTTGAGTACATATCTCCGGCTCTACTTGGTCGATCGCAAAGCTTGAAGTTGTGCTCAAAAGGTAACGGACGCGGCAGCAGCGTTATCTTTCGTGTTTCACAGACTGATTACCAGTTCGTCGGTCTTTCATCTCGCAAGTTGTCTTCCACAGCCTTATCAGAACCTCACTGCAAGCCACATCCAAGCCGTCTTTGAGGCGTAGCCAAGGACTGGGGTGCGAGAAACCCCGCCCACGAATCAGTCGACAGCGACACTGCAATTGGGTCCTTCACGTGTTGTTGTTCTCGCAGAAGTAACAGATGAAGGACAACAACAGGTGGATGCTCCATCAGCTTATTCGCGGGCAAGTGATTGTGAGGCTCAAATCCGCTAGAGTGAATTGTAACATAGGGTGTCTCGCAGCACTGATAATTGCTTTGGCCGCCTCTATTCATCCGCTAAGGACCCTGTCCAGAAGTCCCGTTGCAACGCGAGATACTTCGCCGACGGAATGATCTCGCCCCATGTTCTGGAGGGCCGCTTCGGGGGATCGGTCTTCGACGCCACACTTGCAGAGATCATGAAAGACCAGGATCTCTCGTTCGCCATCGATAAGCATCCGAATCTATCCTTGCCCACTGGTGAACTGGCGCGCAGTCTCGATCCTAACGCAACATGGTGCAGCGCCAGGAGCTCGGCGGTTCGTGCCAATGATGAGTCCTAAATCAGTTACATCGTAGAACTATGCCTCGATATGTTGTGCTTATTTCCAAGCGAATGGTGATATTGTCCAGGACGAAAGATAGCTCGAGCATCAAAGACGATTGCATTGAAGCGACTCACGGGTGACTACTTTTGCAAGATCCGTATCGTTGTTAACGCAGATACTGGTACATATCTTGCAGGAATGGTAAAATCAGGGATGTGGATGCTGACTACGATGCATGTTTTGGCTAGTCTGATAGAGACGCGACTCTGGAGCAAGTGAGGTCCCTAAAGGTTGACAAGCCTCTAGAACTGCGTACGTGAGATGTGCGGAACCATGGGTCATCAAATGTGACCATTCCTACAATCTAAAGCCGGAGAGAGCATATCATTCGTTCTTAGAGATTGCAGGCGACCAACAGCTCATACAAACAACGCCCGATTCTACATAAACCCCCCAGCAGATATCAACTCGTAGCCACGATGTCAATCCCCAACTCATTTTCAATCTATGGAGCCGCAACGCCATATGCTCATTTCATAAAAAGTATCATTACCACATCAGCAACGTAACTCTCAAGCACCAACTCTCACCTCCTGCTGACCTCTCCCGCTACCACGGCTCCGATCCTTGACAGCGCCTGGTCGACGAAGAGTGTATTTCGCAAATGCTCGTGCAAGCGCTTTCTTGCAGCTGATCTTTTGGCTACCAACAAAGCTGTCCACTGCAACAGCGATTGCTCGGTCAATGTCGTTGGAGTTGCAGTACTCAGACAGTCGCATCTTGGCGAAAGACTCAGCAATGCGAAGGATAGATTCCAGGTGACGGACCTGCAGAGTTGTTAATCATCATTCAAGGAGTCGTTGCAGTCATGAAAACTCACTGTGATAGGATATGCGCCTGTAGCCATGGATTCCTTCCTCATGTCTGCAAAAAGACGAGCAATCTTGTCTTGGTCGATCTGGTAAAGCTTCGGTCTGCAGTGCTCGCGGGCGTACAAGATGTACTTGCGAAGGAGTTCTTGTGGAATCTCGCTTTTTGGCATGGCTCCTTGTTCACTGTTCAAACCCTCATCTTCGTCTCCATCCATATCTTCACCATCTTCGGCAGTGCCGGTTTGAGTCTGTGAGCCTGCCGCCGAGTTCATAATAGGGTGTGCACGACCGTGGCTGTTGACGACGAACTTGGCCAACCTCTCGTCTTCGGCAGGGTCAACAGTGTCGCGAACTACACACAGAATGTCGAAACGGGACAAGATAGGCTCAGTGAGCTCAACGTTCTGACTGAAAGGTACAGTCGCGTTGTACCGACCACCAATAGGATTGGCTGCGGCAATGACGGCGCAGCGAGCTTGCAGAGTTGTGACGATACCTGCTTTGGAAATGGAGATAGTCTGCTGTTCCATGGCCTCATGAATGGACGTTCGATCTTGGTCATTCATCTTGTCAAACTCATCAATGAGGCAAGTTCCTTTGTCGGCGAGCACAAGAGCACCTCCTTCGAGCGTCCATTCTTGTGTGAGCGGGTCACGTCTGACACTGGCAGTCAGACCAACGGCTGACGCACCTTGACCTGTTGCAAAGACAGCACGATGAGCGGTGTGTTCGATATATTTGAGGACTTGCGACTTAGCAGTGCCAGGATCTCCGAGAAGCAATATGTTGATATCGCCACGGATCGAGTGCGCGCCCTGAGCTGTTTTCGCGCAGCCGCCGAACAGCGATAGAGCTGCAGCAGTTTTGATGTCGTTGTGTCCGTAGATTGATGGTGCAATAGAGCTTATGATCTTTTCCACGATCTTGGGATCCCGAGAAAGAGCACGAATTGATCGTTCATCCTCTTCTGTCAGTCTGAAACCAGCCAGCTGGTCGTGGGACTTGACTACATAGTTGGCTTCGATGATGGTAGCAAAGACCGGGAAGCCGTTTCTGTTGTTGAGTTGCGCATCGTAGCTGTTGCGATACACTCCAGTAATCTCCACCTCCTCACCAGGTTTGGCGGAATCGATGAGATCCCACAATAGGATCACCTCTCTGTGGCGTGGCAAACGTCCTGCAGGCACAGTGCCCGGCGATTCCTGTAATGTGAGTTTTTGATAGTTGCGGTAAACAGTTTTCTCACTGTTCAGAGTAAACGGACCGCGCGACTGACAATTCTGGCAGAAAGACAGCTTCACTTCTGAGTTGCTGTCCTGAGGGAACGGTCCAAGCGTGACACCACACTTTGTACAGTCGAACTTGATGTACTTCAGCTGAGGGAAGACGCCTGTTCTCCGAGTAACCACACCGCTGACCCGTACCAAGCTGTTGAGGTGAGATTGACGCAGCTGCCGAAGAGTGTACGAGGTTGGCAGATCGGTCATACGAACATGAAGCTCCGAGTGGATTCGCTCGTAATCTGGGTAGTGGTAGAGGGCGACATCAAGTGCCACAGCATCGAAGATTGGCAGTATCGCAAGAGGTACAGAACCCACAAAGTATGCCAGAGTTGGCTTCGATAACGACAGGTGGAGGAAGCTAACTTCAAGAGACTCGGAGTTGACTTCTCCCAACGTTCGAATGCGCACACCGTACAATGATTCGCCAGACTCATCAGTGTACTCTGTCAGGAAAGTCTTGAACTCGCGGGCAATTGTCTTGTGGACAGCAGGCTGCGCAACCCAATCTGTGAGTGAAGGAGCCTTGACATCGCCCAGTTGTGCAAGTGAGAGTTCTTCTTGCATTATGTCTTGGTCGATGTCCATGTCATCCTGATCTTCGTCATAGCGATGCCTACGTCTGCGGGGTTGTCGTGTCAAGTCCAAGACATCTTCTTCCTCATCTTGCAAGAACGCAGCGGGCATGCGAGTACGCAGATCGCGATCTCTCCGGTTCAGGCGAGCTTCGAGTTGTCGTCGTGCGGCAGGATCTAGAGATTCGTACTCATCGTCGTCAATATCTGCACCCTCATAACCCCTGTCATCGTCGCGGTCGTAGTCTCGATCGAAGTTGTCGCCAAACAGATCGATGCCAGCATCATCCTCGGCCATGTCGTCGGCATCTTCGAGATCATGGATCATGTCCTCGGGGTCCAAATCTCCATCGTCGTCGATGTCCTCGTTTTGGGGAAACACTGGTGGTGACGAAGCAGGAGCTTCGGCAGCGTCAGCTAATGCTCAGCACAGTTGCTTGAAATACTCACGACTTGATGGGGGACCTTGAAACGACAAGATATCATCCTCTGCATCCCGTCCACGCTTTCGTCCGCCGGGAGCTGGTCGACCACGATTTGCAGCTGACATGCTGGGTCGCAATGGGGAGCTAGCTCTGTTAGCCAAAGATTCTCGTTATTCGTCCATTCCAGAGTGTGCTCATTACCTCATTGTCGAGTAGTGTACTGTGTGAATGTTGTCGACGGTGTCAAAAGATGCAATAGTGGAGAGGAGAGGGGAGGGGAGCGCGTAAAGTGCTTGCAGTGGAATTCACTAGCGTGGTTTCTCGCGTTGCCTGCGCGTCGCCTGGCCTTACACTGCGGCCCACCATAAGTATCGCGGCCGTCTTACACAATACATTGCTATCTGAGCATTATGGCTTCGCAGAATGAGATATCTGGCGCGCCGAAAGAACTCACTACAGCGCTCTGATAGCATGACACACGTTTCTGAGCAATCACAGACAGCTGCAGACTTCATCGCCAGTCAGCTGTCTCTGGAGGCAGAAGCCAAAGAAACTCTACCATATCAGTTTGATACTTGCACGAGGCCACTTGGACCATTGAAGCAATCAGTATACGCCTGTCTCACATGCACACCACCACCAGCTACAGCGGCGCAACAATTTACTCCAGCAGGCGTTTGTTACAGCTGTAGTATCAGCTGTCATGGCGAACACACTTTGGTGGAGCTGTTCACCAAGCGTAACTTCGTCTGCGACTGTGGTACCACACGCTTCGCGAACAGCGGTACGCCATGCAGCTTGCGTTTGGATGAAAAGGCAGGGCGTAAGGGAGGTGTGATTGGCGAGGAACCAAGCAAAACCAACAAGTACAATCAAAACTTCCAAGGGAGGTTCTGTGGCTGTGGTGAGGAGTATGATCCAGCAAAGGAGAAGGGTACTATGTTCCAGTGCTTAGGACTGGGTACGGTTGATGACGGTGGTTGTGGTGAGGATTGGTGGCACCCAGAGTGCTTGATGGGACTACCACGAGTCAAGGATGAATCTCATGCGAAGCCCGCGACATCTAGAAACTTGGAAACTGTCAAAGAAGAGTCGGAGGATATGATCGAGGGTTCAGCACCGAATACAGCATCACATGATGAGCTCAAGATGGATGACGAGACACCCTTGCCGACAGGTTTTCCTGAGGAGGACGATTTTGATCATCTCATCTGCTACAAGTGTGTCGACGCGTTCCCTTGGATCAAGCAGTATGCTGGGACCGCCGGATTTCTGCCTGCGCTTTCCGCTCGTCCGACCATTATCACTGAACCTGCTACCACGGAAATTACTGGTAATGGTGTTACAGATACTGAGTCCATTCCCATGCCGGCAAACAACAAGCGCAAGGCTGAAGATGACCTGGAGGAGTCTCAAGAAAGCAAGAAAAGTAGACCGGAGATCGAGACGAGCGCGACATCACAGAAAGCGTCTGAACATAATGGCAACACCCATGTTAAGCATACCAGCTTACCTCCTCCACCAGCTGGCAGCGTGTCACTATTCCTCAAAGAAGATTTTCGCGACCATTTATGTCGCTGCTCGGAATGCTTTCCCAGGCTTGCCAGGCACTCCCAACTACTGGAAGAGGAAGAGCCTTACGAGCCACCGCTTTCCGAGAGTGACGAAGCAGAACATGGAAATGGAAGTGTTGGCGGTCGCAGTGTTGGTAGTGGATCTATTCTGGAACGTGGCGAAGCTGCGTTATCGTCGATGGATCGAGTGCGTGCGATTGAAGGCGTCATGGCATACAATCACGTCCGTGATAAGGTCAAGGCATTCCTGCAGCCCTTTGCACAAAGCGGACAGCCAGTTGGGGCAGAAGACATCAAGTCATACTTCGCCAAGCTGCGAGGTGATGAGCAGGCAATCCGCGAAGCAGCTGTCGGGGCAAGCAACAGCAATGGAGCAGATCACCGAAGAGAGCAGGAAGGAGGTGCTTGAGTATGGCCTTTATGATTACAAACACGTACTCCTGTATATCGAACACATTGTAGACGTTCGCACGACTTCACGTTCTTCACGTGCAGGACAAACTCACGTGACTCTGTACGTCCGACTTTCTCCTATTCGGCCGAGGCCGAGTCCGATCTGATTACAGTGGAGCAACACATGCACATTCCCCCAGTGACCAAGAACCTCGTCATTTATTCGGACCTCTGATAATACATTGAACAATCTTTCAACCTCAGTGCCCGCCACATCACCGATTTATATCGACACACCACTTACCCACCTCAAATCATCGCCAAATCAATCGGAACAAAGCACAGCATCCACACCTCATCGCCGCAAACATGTTCAAGCGCGTTATTGCCACCGCTCCGGCACAGGCAAGCCGTGCCATTCAGACCGCCGCACGCTCTTCAACACGACCCAGCTTCACACGAACCGCTGCCCCTGTCGCACAAGTGGCCCGCCGCAGCTACCACGAGAAGGTGCTCGACCACTACAACAACCCACGAAATGTCGGGAGTATGGGCAAGAATGAGCAAGACGTCGGCACTGGACTCGTTGGCGCCCCCGCATGCGGCGATGTGATGAAAATCCAGATCAAGGTCGACCCGACCAACGACACCATCACCGACGTCAAGTTCAAGACATTCGGCTGTGGTAGCGCGATCGCGAGCTCGAGTTACCTGACCGAGCTGGTCAAGGGCATGACTTTGGAGCAGGCGGGACGGATCCGGAACACAGAGATTGCAAAGGAGCTTTGCTTGCCGCCGGTTAAGTGTGAGTCTTCAACTTGCTTGCATGCATGAATTTGTAATGCGGACGTGATGATGAAAAAAGAAATGAATGCTGACTGATGATTGTCACAGTGCACTGCTCCATGCTGGCAGAAGACGGCATCAAATCCGCCATCAGCAACTACTACAAGAAGAACCCCAAGGCCAAGCAGACCGACCTTGGCGGCACAGGATCGTCGATGCCCAAGATCGAGATTGAGAAGCTGCCCGCTGATGCGCCCGCTTCGATGTCGGCATGAACGGAGAGGACGAAGTATTCGATGATGTCAATCACAACTTGACTCCCTATCCTGCTTCTCGACCTTGTGTACTTTAGCGATTCCCTTCTTGTCGTTTGGAGGCTGGGTGGACCGTCCAGGGCGTTTCGGCGCGATGGTCATGGAGGTTTAACTAGACTGTGACTGCTTTTGTAAAAGAAAGAAATGAAAGCACATGAACCTCTTTATCGTGGCAGTCCTTCCGTGTGAAATCTACATATCAATGATTATTGACTCACTACGACCAAGATCTACTCTTGTTAATTGATCTTGCGCAAACATATTCAGATCACCACGAAACAATCTCCGTGATATCTTATCGCTTTCGATCAAACTACAGACTTACTTCTCGCAGCACCGGAGAAGCTTTCTGCCCTTTCGCCTGCAGCAGGCGTAACAGTCCATACATGTATTTATTCATACAGCATAAATGCACCTTACTATATGCGAGGCATACAAACGTCGACTCACGACCATCACTCTACGTTTTATTGCATGACGGCCATCATAACACTTCCTCGCCACAATGCGCCATTCTGCCCAGTCGTGCCGCCTTGATCTTGAACCCGTCTCCGAAATATAAGTAAGGTAGTCTGCAAAAGTCTACACCTACTGCTACTGCTGTCCTTCTTCGAAATGACGGCCCTGGTCCTGACTATATCTTCCACTGCATCGTGATGTACCTTGTATGGTCACGTTCCTATCATATCTGGAGAAGTGAGACCGGCCGTCGTTAGGGTTAGAGCCCAGCGGTCTTGCGTTAGGACCCCAGAAACCACAGATATGAACGCATCGGAAGGCATCGGTATATACAACAGCACCCTGTGACACATATAGAAAGCAGTATACTGTGCCTAGAGTTAGAGACGTTCACAATTGAATCCACGGTGATGTATTGGTTAGAGGTCTTGACCGCGCAACATATCCACCAGCAAGTAAGCAACTTATACCACACACAAAATCGACCACCGAGTCACAAATGCAATGCTCATTTTGTGCAGAGGAAAAGAAAAATGGTACTGTGGAGTTCTACCGTTCTAGAGTTTATATCAGTATCTATAATCCTCCTCCCTGTCCCTGTTGATCCTTCTTTGCGAAGGAATGCCATGTACAAATGTATTGAGATCGAAGGTATAAATGAGATGTCCCTGTGAAATGGAGAATATTCCTAATGGTCCTGTTTGAGGGAGTCTCTGGAGTAATTTGGAACAGGGTATAGGATCACCATGCAAAAACGCAAGGCCCTGGAGCGTTGCTCTGCATTCTGCGAGGGGTGAGGGCGTTGCTTTTTGACGGTTCTGACTGCAAAGCCCTCGAGTCTGGTCGGCCGTGGAGTCTTGAGGCGTGAATACAGCAAGTTACGGACCTGGAACTCGCGAGCGGTCTGCGCCATACGAGCACAAAGCTGCGCGTGTTGTAGATGGTTTCTGGTCGTCAGGTCGTAGCTTCTTCTTCTCACCGTCCAAGTCGAAATGGTTCAATAATGAGGCAGTCTTGGAAGCCTACAGCTGTGATTCTTCCCAGGATACTCCCACTGAATGACATGTCCGGATCTCGGCCATATATCCGTTCACATCAGATCTTGACATCCTCAAGCACCTTCTTCGCCTTCCTCTTGACGGTCTGCACGCCCTCCTCAACCCTGTGGTCCACCCGTCTCTCCAACCGACTCTTCCCACCCTCCTTTTCCTCCGCGCGCTTATTCAACCAGCTCAAATACGTCTGCCAGAACACCGCGACGACGCCCGCGAACACGCTCCGGCTCTGCGGCGGGATATACGTGAAGTTGAACGCCATGACGGCCGGCCACAGCTTCCAGCTATTCTTCCAGCTGACAGGCACGGTCTCGACGACGCGGCGCTTCGTCGCCTCCCACGACGCGCCCGACAGCAGGCTCTGCATGCCAAAGAAGTACGTGCTGATCAGCGGCGTGAAGCACAGCTGGTTGATGAGGATCTTGACCGTCAGGCTCGCCCAGTGGCCCACCTGCCCGGCGCCGTAGTTGAAGTGCCGCCCCAGGAACAGGAACCAGTGGTAGCTGGGGATGCTCGCCGCGCCGCCGATCACCATCGCGCGCAGCGACCGGATGGGCTCGTACGGCCCGTCTGCGAACGCCGTCGTCGACATCATCTGCGCGCTCAGGTCGCCGAAGAAGTACACCACCACGCTGCTCTCGAACTGCGTCAGCATCGGGCGCCGCTTTTGCATAGCGCCGTAGGCGCGGAAGGGCGTGTAGACGGGCTCGATCCAGGCCCACGAGGCGCCGGGGACGGGGCCGGATTTCGGCGGAGGAGCGGTGGAGGAGACATTGGGTGAGGTGGTGGTAGGAGTGCTGCTGTGTTGCTGGCGGTGTTGGCGGAGGATGTTTCGCTGGACGGAGCGATGGAGCCGGGCGAGGGTGGACCGTCCAGCGAAGAAGGGGAGGGTCATGATGTAGGGTTGCGCAGGAGCATTGTACAATTACAAGAGTGAAAGATAGGAAAGAATGGAGTGTAGAACAGAGGAGATGGTGGTTACTATTATTACAATCTCGTACTCAGCTTCTGGGAATGCTGGATTAAGTTGGGAGGTCGTTGCATTTCGGGTCCGGAGTCGCGTAATCTGCTTCTGCCCTAACAGTCATTCGCTTCGGCTGGATTCCAGCTTTGAGGATTACAGTCATGAAGCACATAAGCGAGCATGATGGCATGTATGAGGTATATACAGTATGAATTGCTGATGTCGTCGCCAGGTCTGTGAGGGGAAGACCGACGACGTTGTTGACGCGACGGGCGGGACGAGCATCACGCAAAACAAGAGCAAGATTGCGCCCGGCAGCACGATGATACCGTCACATAGACCCGCAGAGAGCACAACACGAGAACTGAGACAAAAAAAAAATATGATGGATGATCTGAAGAATTGATTGTGTTGCACCATTGTCATTATGATACAATGCTAGCACTGTGCTACCCTTCCTTGGAGCACCTTGCTCGTGATATCACCCCACCCAAAAGAAACCACAGTGAACTCCATGATTGAGTAGTAAGAAAGATCCAAAGCCAACCACCGCCCATCATCCAGCTCAGCTACCATCAGGAACAGGCAACCAATGTCCAGAGAGGTCGAGATGTGGTTGGACTCATGCCGAAGTCGTTAAATTGTCATGACAAGCGCCTAAGAGCGCTCACCACGGAGGCGGCGGGCGAGCTGGATGTCCTTGCTCTGGATGGTGACACGCTTGGCGTGGATGGCGCACAAGTTGGTGTCCTCGAAGAGGGAGACAAGGTATGCCTCGACGGACTCCTGGAGCGCACCGATGGCGGAGCTCTGGAAGCGGAGATCGCTCTTGAAGTCCTGGGCAATCTCACGAACAAGACGCTGGAATGGCAACTTGCGGATGAGGAGCTCAGTCGACTTCTGGTAGCGACGGATCTCACGGAGAGCGACGGTACCTGGGGGAGTATGTTAGAATGTGTTGATGGTTGTGTTGGAGATGCGAATGGATACATACCAGGCTTGTAGCGGTGAGGCTTCTTGACACCACCGGTTGATGGCGCGGACTTGCGAGCTGCCTTGGAGGCGAGCTGCTTACGTGGGGCCTTGCCACCAGTGGACTTGCCTGAAGTGATGTGTTAGTTGGTTGGTCAAGACTGTTGTGGATGGACGTGATGCGGTGTTGTTGTGGTGAAGTGACATGTGGCGCAAGTGTTGTCAAAGTGGCAAAGCCAAGTGACGCGACCGACGACATGATTCCAACACGACAAGAGAAGACGATACATTGCATCAGGGCGATGACAATGAACATGATGGTGATGATGAGGATGATGACTTACGGGCAGTCTGCTTGGTACGAGCCATTGCAGTGGATGTGGAGTGAGGTTGTTGGTGGATGAATGTGTTGTGTGGAGATGGCTGCAGATGGATGATGCAAAGAGAAAGGGTGGGAGTAAGTGGGCGGAGCGGGGGGTTTATGAAAGGCGGCAGCTGACTGCGCCCGCGATTCTAATCAACAAAATTGAAAGTGTCAGAAAGCAGCGCGTGTTAAGGCAACGACGCACAGACGAAATCTGTCGACGTGATTCACTTTTGTTGATACCGCAAAGCGCGCTAACCTGCTTCCGGCACACACGACTTTGGTGATTAGCAGCTGCCGCGTGCCGCCGTCGTCTGACTTAAGTTCCCTCTCGCCGCCCCACGTTTATCTGTTCTTCTCATCCACTCACACACCAAACAAACGCGTCAACCACCCACTTCAGACATCTCTATCTCCACCACACTCTTCACCTTCAACCTTCTTCACCAACCTTCATCATGACTGGACGTGAGTATCTCCTCCATCATTTGAGACACCATCACTTTCACTGCAGTCACTGACATTCATCCTCACAGGCGGCAAAGGTGGCAAGGGCTTGGGCAAGGGCGGTGCCAAGCGTCACAGGAAGATTTTGCGCGACAACATCCAGGGTATCACCAAGCCTGCGATCCGTCGTCTCGCTCGTCGTGGCGGTGTCAAGCGTATCTCTGCCAGTAAGCATCCACTTCCGCCAGCAATCCAACCACAGTTCATCCGCTGACATCTTCCTCCAGTGATCTACGAAGAGACCCGTGGTGTGCTCAAGACCTTCCTCGAGGGTGTCATCCGTGATGCAGTCACCTACACCGAGCACGCCAAGCGCAAGACCGTCACCTCCCTCGACGTCGTCTACGCTCTCAAGCGACAAGGCCGCACCCTGTACGGTTTCGGTGGTTAGACAACTTCTCACGACAACACCTTTACCTCTCTTGCATGCTTTCATAACGACTTTTTCACAAATATCCATCATGGTGTAGCCACTCGGTTTGAGTTGAGCGATGGATGGCGCGATGGGATTGGGATCATCAGACGGCTGCTCTCGGCCATGGTTTTTGTTTTGGGTGGTGCTGTGTATCATACCAGCAGCTACGGAGTCTTAAGGAGATTAGTCGAGCTGCATCCAACAATGAACACATCAAAACCACTGTCCTTCTCCTTGTCCTGTCTTGTTTTGATCTGCTGTGCCTGACGCGTCTCCTTGTCTTTGCCACCGCGCGCCATGACCACCGTGCTGGAATGTTATGATCTGACGTCGAGCGGAGCATTCCGTGTCAAGCACAACGTCTTTGCCATTCGCATCATTGCCACTTGCTCTCACGCTGTATACGATGAGTATGGCAATAATGACTGTAGTGTCTTGGGATCTCAGCTGCCACATGCATGTTTCTCAGGCTGGTCGGCCTGTCGATGATGACTACCGCCTGGCTTCCTCCAGCTTCATCCTCGGCTGACAGATCCTCCAATTCATCCTCTGCGTTCATCGAAGCGCTCCTGAAAACATGTTCAACGAATAAATCCTGCTGTCTCTCACCATCTGCCTAGTGTATCGACTTTGACTGAGTATACTGCCAGTCGGACATATACCCGTCTCATCGATGAGGTATTATTCATGTAGCTCCCATGACGGCCGAGATCGCCGGCTGGCTGGCTCGTCATGTTGCTCTACTAGCAGATATCATCGCATATGGCTTCCGACCATGCGTCTGCTGAATGGAACATATCCGACCATTGCGGATTTGCAATACATCCTCCGGGCAGGCTTCAATATATCGGTAGTATTTATTGGTCGTTGTAATCTCTGATTATTTCCTATCTTCGCCCCATACATATCTGCATCAACAATGGCTCACTTCAACCCGCCAGTCAAGGCTCTTTTCTTCGATGTGTTTGGCACCTGCGTAGACTGGCGGAAGAGTGTCACGGACGAACTATATCAGAGTGCTCAAGATGCTGCGAAGTCCGACTCCTCGTCCATCGATGAGGCTGCTCGGAGCAAAGCCTCGCAGATGGTTTGCCCACCTCCCTCACCTCTACTCCCCACAGATCCAACTGACAACACCACCAGACCCGCGAGCAATGGGGCGACATCGCCCAAGCCTGGCGCAACACCTACCTCGTCTTCACGCGTAAGCTGGCCGCTGATGATCCCAGCGTCCCGTACAAGACCGTCGATGAGCACCATCTCGACGCCCTACGCGACCTCCTCGCCGAGCACGGGCTGGCCTCTCTCTACTCAGACGCACAACTCCAGCATCTCTCCTTCGTCTGGCATCGTCTAGCCCCCTGGCCCGACACCGTCGCCGGCCTGCACGCTCTCAACGCCCAGCAGCTCGCGACCTGCACGCTCTCCAACGGCAACCTAACCCTGCTGCACGACATGGTGCACAACGCCGGCATGCCCTTCACGCACGTCTACTCGGCCGAGATGTTCCAATCGTACAAGCCGAGCCCCAAGGTGTATCTCGGCGCGGCGGAAAAGCAGGGCCTGCGCGCCGAGGAGTGTGCCATGGTCGCGGCCCATCTGGATGATCTCAAGGCGGCGAAGAAGTATGGCCTCCGGACGGTGTATGTGTGGCGGGCACAGGAGGAGAGGTATCCCGAGCTGGAGCAGGAGGGCCGGAATGGGTTTGTGGATGTTTGGGTGGAGGAGGGACAGGGTGGATTTGAGGAGGTGGCGAGGCGGTTGGCGGCGTGAGGGAGCACTGTAGGTAGATGTGTGTATAATTGTGCTTATCTGTTTGCTGGCGATGTGATTACTATGTTCTTATATCTACATGAGTGCCTGCTGTGTGGTCTTATTGCTTGTTCCCCATTGATATGCATGTCCTCTGTTGGTTTGATGTGAGTTGTGGCCGTATATGAGACCAATCACTACATGTTTTAATCTTTTGTCGTAGAAATTGCTGTACATATATCGCCTCTTCTCAGTCCTGGGCTTCAGAACCACACCATGAGCTCACAACGATATGAAACTCATACATAAGGTCAAGGAAATCACTGCAAGCACATTGGAGTGTACATTGTAATCGGTTTCGACCTGCAGTACTTCGTTGTCGTCGCTCGCGCCATCACTGTTCTACAGCTCAACCCTAGCTACATACTCAGGCCAACCCTAACGCCTCCACTATCAACGTCAGACCTCACCACACGCGCCATCCACAAAAACGCGTCCGAACTTTCCATCCGCCGCGAACCAACCCAACCAACCACCATGCCGACATGAGCACGCCGGCCACAGCATCGCCGCTCGGCGTGCTGACCTCGCCGCAACAACACCGCACCCCGTCGCGCACCTCGCTCCAGCCCAATGTCGCCAACGTCGTGCTGGGAAACCTGCACATCAAGCCTTGGTACCCGTCCTTCTACCCGGCCGACATGGTCGGCGGCAAGAAAGTCGACTGGCTGTATGTCTGCGCCTGGTGCTTTCGCTATACCGGCGAGATCATGCGGTTCTGCGCGCATACGGTGCGTTCTGTCCTGCTCTTTCTTCCGCCCTCCCGCTAGCTTGTAGAGTCATGAGTAGACGGGTTGGAATGCTATGGACCACGCATAAAACTTGTCATGCATGAATCTGACGCGCATCTCGCATTCGCAGAAAGCCTGCCCGCTCCGCAGCGATCCTCCGCCGGGCGACGTCATCTACGAGGGCGACACGTACGTGATCCATGAGCTGGACGGCGCGGCGCACACGCTGTACGCGCAGAACCTCTCGCTGCTGGCCAAGCTGTTCCTCGACACCAAGTCCGTCTTCTTCGACGTCGGCACCTTTCTCTACTACACGGTCGTGCAGCGCCCAACGCCCGCGCACCCCTACGGCCAGGTCATTGGCTTTTTCAGCAAGGAGAAGATGAGCTGGGATAACAACAACCTCGCGTGTATCTTGGTATTCCCGCCGTGGCAGCATCAGGGGTACGGACAGGTGCTCATCGCGACATCGTATGAGTTGGGACGTCGCGAGGGCAGGTTTGGTGGGCCGGAGAGGCCGCTGAGCGCGCTGGGGAGGAAGGGATATGTGGCGTTTTGGTGTGGGGAGGTGTGTCGCTATCTGCTGGCGTGTCCGAACAAACGCACCGTGACGGTCGAGGGCATCAGCGAGGCGCTGTATGTCATGAAGGAGGATGTGGTGGTGGCGTTGACGGAGATGGGCTGCTTTGAGCCGAAGAAGACGGGCGCGGGCAGTGTCGTGGTCAACAAGAGGAAGGTCAAGGAGTGGGTGGCCGCACATGGGGTGAGTGAGAAGCCGATCATCAATGTGGATGCCTTCGTGGAAGATGTGGAGCAGGAGGAGGGGAGTGAAGAGGTCGAAAGTGAGGATGATTGAATGGGAAGCCACCGAAACTATCTCAACCGCCTTCTCGACGATCGCATACGGCATTGAATATGCATTATCAATATCGACGCACGTATGACTGGCCACGGATGACTAGCTTGATTCACTGCTGTTCATGATCCTCCAGGAGCTGCCAATATCTGGAGAGCATAGCGAAGCCTTCAGTCTCCGGCAAGCTTACAAACGTCTCACGGGGTGGAGCAAGGCACCGTGCCACGTTGAGTAAGCCAGCGCATCTGTATCAGCCGCGTCAGATGGAGGAGCCTCACCATCGTCGTGGCCTGCAAGTCGCCATGCGTATTGCTCGAGCAGGAAACCCCATATTTAAACAAACATACGTCGCGACACGTGGGTCCACGGTGTAAGCTTTCTTCCCTGGATATCTATTCAACA
Organism: Microcyclospora tardicrescens; assembly: GCA_003012245.1. Classification (NCBI taxonomy): domain Eukaryota; kingdom Fungi; phylum Ascomycota; class Dothideomycetes; order Capnodiales; genus Microcyclospora; species Microcyclospora tardicrescens. The sequence goes on along the minus strand of PXOE01000325.1, from coordinate 52,406 downwards.
ACACAAGTATCGGAATCACAAACACCTCATCGTTTTACGGCCGAGACACAATATCAGACCATCAACGAGCAAGAAGCACTTCCGCGGCGTTGGGTAAGCAAACCAAACCGCCTTCAGCCAGGGTGTTGTTGCTCGGCACATAGCTGCACCCCAGTCTCCCGGGCATGTGATATGAAAAACCGGCATGCCGCAACTTCACCTAGGTCCGATGCGATGAACACTCCATATGCCGGAATTGATCATCTGCTGAGGCGCGGCAATTGGGCATGCATTGGTGTGACAATGTCTGACATATCAGGGGTTTTGAAAGGCGCCTGACTCGACAGGGCCTGTGTCGGGGTGTTGGAGGTGACAGCACACTCTGCATCCACCTCAGGCAACTTGGGTGTGCACGCTTCCGTGAGGAGAGGGGCGATATGGTCATGATCCCCTTGTTCCTGTGTTATGTGCGTCAGGCAAGAGGGTGAGCATGATTTGCTAAACAGACCTTCGCAAGATTGTTCTTCGAGGAATGGCAGGCAAGGCATTTGCCGAGCGCTTTAATACCTGAAGGTAGCTAGCTAGGACACCCACATGTAGGAGACCGTTAGCTACATCACGACGCGGCAGATCATGGCTGGGTGCCAGACACTTCCTCGCTCGCCTGCGCTCGGACGTGATAAAGGTCTTGCGAGCGTGGAAAGGCTCTACTCGTCCAGGGTGCAGGATCACGGCATCGTAGGCGGTGTAAGAATTGATGCGTTTGCGGAGTAAGGAGCCGGCAGACCTGCGAGCCGGAAAGTTGTGTGTGCATGTGGGAAAAGTTCGGCATTCGCTCGGATTCATCCTACAGTGTATTCTCTCGGTGTATACACAGTCTGGGGAAGGCATTTCTCAAGAAGATGCACCACTCTTGATCATGGGAGAGGCATGTAGCATGGTTGGGAGTTTATGACAGGTCTCTTTTTCTTCACGTTTGTGACTGGCCTTACAACCTGTAGGCTGGATCTGGGAGGAGGGGAGGGACGAAGGGCTTGGGCTCCGAGTCCAACCTCAGCAAATCGTGGGCAGTGAAATTGGTGCTTCTGGAAATGGGATATATTAGGCCTGGGAGATAGCATGTACCGCTATTCTTCCTACTGTACCTCACCTACCTCTTCTAGGTTCCAGCTTCCCGGCCACGAAAATGCACACCTCAGGTTGCGTGAAGATTACATATGCAGTTTTTCACATGATCAGTGATGGATGCGGCCTTTGGCAAGGGATGCGTTGCCGAACGACGACGGCTGGCTGAAAACAGCAGGTGTGTGCCGTGTTTTCCCCGATTTCATGAAGATGTTTTGCGGAGATGCATGTGGTCAATGGCAGACATACGTGTAGTTAGCGAGCGAAATACTGCTGCATGTACCTTGTCTGCTCGTACTCTATAAGCGAGTCTGGCTGAATGGCTTCTCGATCCCGTAATTCTCCTAGAGGAGCGGGCTTTCGACAGGCGATCCTGCCGGAGCTATGGTTGCATTGGATCGATCAACTGTCGGTATGTGGATGTGTGATGAGATGGCTGCATGTACAGCATGTAGGCGGTACTTCCGCGCGCGGTAGACCGTGACATGTTGGCCGACCCGTATAAGCACGAGCTTTGCTGCATCGCATGCTGCAGCTCTCGGTATTTTACGGACGCGTAAAGAGGGGAATATTTTCCATGCTGATCGTGGTTTGCACGCGGCTGGTCAGATGAGAGTAGTGTTGCGGAACGCGCAATATGGTGGAAAGTATGCACATGTATCTACAGGGCAGCTTGCATGCAGCATGCCGATGAGCCATGCGAAGTGGTGGGGTACAGCCGATGACAGGCGGCGGGATGGATGGGTTTTCTTTTCTTGATCAAGTCTGTTTCCTGCGTCGATTGCAAGGGTAGGTGTATGTCGCCTCCAGAGCACAAGTTAAGAGCACCTCATCTCAGCTTCGAGCGGTCGTATCTCCTAGCGTCAACGCCTTGAACGTGTAGGATTCGTCCACCTGCTCCGGACATGCTGTCTACCGGCCGCCTTCGATCACACTGCACATAACCGTCCGCGATCATTAGCTACCGTCCTCCGAGCCATTGGCGGAGGGATGCTCTCTGTGTGGATGAAGTCCGGCACAACGAGCATCATAGTCGACGCCCCTGTTGCCCACGCTTCCTACTCGTCTCCCACGTCCACGGCTTCGTCCAGGCTTCATCCACGCTGCTCAGGACATGCCATCCCACGCCGAGCAGCACGTTGCCTACCAGTGTGTCGGGACAGGGTGCGATCGCCACGCAGCAGAGCAGTCCAAGCACAAGATTGACCGTCGGTTGAAGTGAATGGACCGACGGTGATGTTTCTCAGATACCAAAAGCGGTCATCCGGCAGGCATACGAACAGTTTCAGGGTCCGTACTTGGGATCATCCCGAAGGAGGCACGGTGGACGGCACCATGAATGTGTTAGACTCTACAGAAAACATGCCGACGATCGTAAGCGATTTATAGCCCAGAACAGGCCAATAGACGTGATCAGGATCATTCACAGCCGTTCCGCCCGTTGGTTGGATTTTCGAGGGAGCTGCTAGCTAGACCTCCCCCATTGGCCGGACGGTGCATATGTATTGCATCTGCCCCTCTGCTTGAGGTGGAAGCCGATAGGATGTGCTGCTTGAATTTCAGTGGAGAGTATGCATGACAGGTGCATCGGAGAACAGTCGATGTAGCTTATACTGAGTCTGGTGCTTAAGTTTTGCGGTCCTTTGCTGAGGCGTCGTTGCCAACCACCCCTCGGTCTCGCGATCGTAAGTGCAGCAGGATGCAGACTTGCGTTCAAGGTTGTTAGACCAAACAAACCCAACAGCCAGGTTGAGAGTTCACCAGGATATCACGCCGTGCGCGGGCCGGGTGGCCCAACTGCCTCTCAGCTGGGAGAAGCTAGCGAAAGTCCGCGTTGTCTTGCACTCACGTCAGATCATCCCCGGGCGATCAATTGCCCAAGTGAAGGTCGACACCAGCCGAACGCTGTTTCGGGGTTTTATGTGCCCGTCCACCGGGCTAGAGCATCGACGTGGAGGAGATGAACAGGGCCCAAAGTAGCAGCCAAAAGTCTGGCAGGTCATCCACGAGATCCATGTGAGATTGGGCATCGAGGCATGTATATGTACGGATATATGCACGAAAATATATGTATCGGTACATACGGGGATGGCATCGTGGAAGGTGCGTGCCGAACGCATCATGGCTTGACAAGCAAGGTAAAGACGCTCTTGGTGTGTTAGATCGACATGTATTCACTCAGACTGCTGTATGATAGGTAGACGTGGTCCTGCAGCTAAGACATCCCATGTCCAACACTACCTGCACTCGAGGGCATGGTGGTGGTAATAGTGCGTCTCGATGCTGTCACTATCTGTCAAGGAGTCGCATCTCCTCGATCATATGCGATTGACAGATCAAACGCTGCTCTGTGTTAGACTGTCCCGCGCGTACCGTAGTATCATTGATTTGCAGCCAGGATCTCCTCTTCCAATGTGACTCCATTCGGTATTTCGAAATGCCTGGTCATATGCTGTTGGATCCAGTTACTTCTTGTGAAATACATCAGACGACCGGACATCCAGGGGCATAAATATGAATGCTTTCGATTGCGGAGGACGAATGCTGTGAGCGAGCAGCATAGCATCATACCTGTGCCCAAAGGCATGCCGGCGGCGCAAGGATCGTGGCCCCTAGAGAAATCCCAGGTTCATGGAACCGTTGCTGTCAAGGCCGTTCACAAGTAGCCATCGGGATATGCAGGCCGGTGGTGCTGTCTAGGAGAGGAGGTGAGGTGTGGTGAGGTTATGGTCCCTTTCCTCCGCTCGTGCTCTGTTGACCCACTCCATGCTGGTCGGTGGGATAAAACTCACTTCACCTGTAGACCACGACCAGCACCTCATCATCACGTCCTCAAGCCACCCTCGTTCATCTTCTACTGATCGTCCACGCACCCTGAATGATCTGCAGCATCTGACATACACGTGGACGGCGTAAGAGGCACAAGCCCAACTTTGATACATGTAATCACTCCCCACGCTCGGCACCCTTGTCTGCCTTACACAACTCAAGCAATTCACCATCCCAGCAACAAGATCCCGCCGGCGCAGCATTGATAGATAACCTCGCGTCCCCGTCAACCCTACCGCGGTGTTGGTTCCATCCCGCAACGACTCACTCTACCTTCCTCTTCCACAGCACTCGCGGAATTTCGCACGGTTGTGGCGGTGGCCGCTGTGGCAGACAACGAGAGAGCTCCAGATCCCCCTTGCCAGTTAGTCTGCGCGACGACTTTACTACCCACTGATCATCCAACGGAAGCCTCGCTCGACGTCGTCTATTGAACATTATCTTCGGTCTTGGGCCCGTTGGAGCTATCCTATCTGATCTGGAGAGTTCAGGTGTCCGGGCGGTTGTAGCCGGCCTTGTCGATCCTTGAGTTTCCCCACCGACCACGCACCCGAGAGCTTAATAAGGGCCAGGGAAGAAGTGCGAGAAAGGAAGCGAGCGACTCGACTCGAGGTGGACGACGAAAATCATTGCACGTCCGCTCGCGAATCTGCTTTCTTGCGGGACCTCGCTACGGCGGCCACACCACCACCCTGCCCTTTTTGCTTCCGCCTCACAATTCGACCTCGGACCACGCCAACTGAGCCAAGCAGTCGACGCCGCATAGGTCACCCAGCGACTTCCGCATCGACGGATACCCCGACAAAAGTAACAGACCCTTCCCCGGTTCACGTCGCATTATTGCGGGACCACGCGAAGCCTTCTCACGCCGCACCGCAAACGACTGCTGTGCCGTACAACATCTACAGTCGAGCTCAACACCCCGAGTGGGCTGTGATTGTTTCCTCCTGCTCCTCTCCTCGTCGGCCATCACTCCGCTCCACCTAGCGCACACTGTTGAGGACTACGGTCGTTTGAAGAGTCAGTTCGCGGGTGCAGGATCTGCCCCACAATATTTGCAGGATGGCACACGGAAAGATGACTTTGTACAAGCTGGTGGTGCTAGGCGACGGAGGAGTGGGAAAGACTGCTTTGACGATCCAGGTATGTTATGCAAACGGATGTCGTGTACCAGGAGCCAGCTAACAAATTTCCTCACAGCTATGTCTCAATCACTTTGTCGAAACCTATGATCCCACCATCGAAGACTCGTATCGCAAGCAAGTACAGATCGACAACCAATCCTGCATGCTGGAAGTATTGGACACAGCTGGTCAGGAGGAATACATCGCGCTGCGAGATCAATGGATAAGAGACGGCGAGGGTTTCGTGTTGGTCTACTCGGTCTCATCACGCTCGTCCTTCACACGAATCCAGAAATTCCACCACCAAATTCAACGAGTCAAGGAGTCCGCTGCCGCAGGTTCGCCAACCTATCCGGGCTCGCCCATATCGCAGACCGCAGGAAGCTCGTCCGGACCAGCACCTGTGATGTTGGTGGGCAACAAATGTGATCGCGTGACGGAGAGGGAAGTGTCTACTCAAGAAGGCACGGCGCTTGCCAAGCAGCTGAACTGTGACTTCGTCGAAGCTTCGGCCAAGACGTGCCACAATGTTGAGAAGGCGTTTTATGATGTGGTCCGCCAGCTGCGGCGACAAAGGGCATCGTTACCGCCGATGGACAGCGCACGAGGCGGTCGTCCGCCTGATGGTTTCCACACCAAAGAGCGCGATCCAGATCGGTACTATCCCAACCGTCACGGCCCCAACGGCTCCTCGAAGCCGAAGCGAAGGCAGAGGGGAGGTTCGAAATGTGTGATATTATGAGCCTGGTGACTCCACGCTAGATCCTTGAGGAATCGTCCTCTGTCCTCGACTAGTCTCTGCAATCACAATCGGGCGATGCCTCCAGATGTCGTGAGTGGCACTGGACTGGGAGGGCGCGTGGTAATCTCGATACGCGAGACATGCCGTGCACAAGGCTAGACGCCAAGACTTCACTGCCGACCCAACAACGGATGGACGGAAGGACCTCTTTGATTGATGCCCTCTCGTGCCAGCTGGGACAGCAGGGATTGCCAGCATCAATTGACCCAGTCCTGCTGGACACAGCAGGGATTTAGGCGAGCCGTCCGCGCGATCAACATAGCACCATACACAAAGCTGGCTAGACCATGACCTTGTACCACTTCGGCAGATGCTTGAGCACGAGGAGATCTTGTAACAGGCACAGCCACGTACCCGCTCCAAGCGTGTTACAGCCGCAGTTTCCGAGTAAGCGCATACAGGAAAACCATGCCCTTGGGTTGCAAGCCCCGGGATATCCTCCGGAGAAATACCTTCTCGATGCCTCAGTAAGCGAAGCGAGAAGAGGTCATTCTGGACGCGGCACGGTGAAGGACGTGCGAAGATCTCTAGCGTCATCAAGACGGAAAATAGCCGAGTCGAAGACTCGAGATTAAATCGTTCACAAGCGCAAGCTTGTAGATAAGGATGGTGGGACTTCTGGAGAAAGCAGGGCTAGACTATGCAGACGCATGATTCGATAGTGCTGCTGAACAGATGTTGGTGTAAGAGGTGCTCACGCCAGAACGTACCCGTGTGCTAGGTACACAATTAAAACTCTCTAGAGAGGTGAAGTCGACTGCTTTTTCAGCGACCTTCGTGAGGTAGTTCTAGCGTTCCTGTAAGGTAGCATCAAATTGGATTTATGCGTGCTGTAGCTTACCTGGATCTAGTGTAAATCTGAATAGAAATGGTGCTTGATCAAAGACGAAGCCGCTGAAGCCCAGAAAAGAGAAGAAACGAAGTGAGATCCCCACAGACGAGCATAGGAAATGTGCCGCTTCGCGTTGTAATTACATGATGTGCATGACTGCTGGCTCGCAGGGAATAAGAATGTATAAATATCGAGAGCTCTCGTGTTGCGTCACTCCAAGCGCGTCTCCATCACTTCCACTTTATACGCGCCGATGACCACTACATGCCGACCATAGCGTACCCATCTCCTCGCGACACCATGGAAACATGGCGAGCCACTCGACTCTCCACCCTCCCACGTCCATCACGCCAGTCGACGGCGACAGCGACTACGGCTCCGACTGGGACGACGATGCCGCGCAGGACTTGCTCTCCCAGGTCGAATCGCAACCGCTGAGGAGCCTGCTGGTGGAGAGCATTGAGGAGCCACTGCTGCGAGATGATCCACCGACTGACCGCCCTCTGGCGCGAACCGCCCGGAACTGTGAACATCCTACGTCCAGTCAAGAGCAATCCCACCGCTCGCCTCAGCATAAGCCAAACGTCGAGGTGGAATACGACCAGAGCAACCGCATTGCCTTCTCTCGTAAGTCCTCACGTGCTGATGCTGAAGATCGCGGACGCTGACGCGCTGACGAGAAGCGCCTGACAGCCACACGGGACACCAAAGATGTCGTGCCTGAGAGAGCGCCTTCACTTGAACCGGATGTGGTAGATACGCGCTCGCCGCTGCTGCGGTTCCGCACGCCGCCGAAGAAGACACTGTCCGTGACGGACCTGGTGTCCCCGGCATGGTGCGAGCTACAATACTGGTATAGCTTGAGCAAGTACGGCCGCATCCGGCGCACGCCGGCGATGAGGCAGGGATCGTCCGTACACAAGGTATTGGAGGAGCAGGTGCACACCGAAGTCCCCATCGATGTGGAGACCAAGGAGGACAGGTTCGGACTGAGGATCTGGAACATCATTCAAGGTCTACGGACGCTGCAACGAACGGGCATGACACGGGAGTTGGAGGTGTGGGGACTGGTGGATGGGGAGGTGGTCAATGGGATTATCGATGAGGTCACGACTTCTTGTCCCGATGAGCAGATGGAGTTTGAGATGCTTCGTGACCCCGAGGCGGGGACATCGACCACGGAGAAGGGCAAGAAGAGCCAGGCATCAGTGCCTGAGAAGAATCAGCGAACGCTGACGGAATTTCTCACCAGCTCCCAGACGGCAAGTGTACTGGAAGATGGCAAATGGTCGTCTGGGACGCTGCACGAGAAGCCACGCACTATCTACGTGAAAGACATCAAGACTCGCCAATCCAAGTCTGTGCCAGCAGCAAATGGTGGCCAACTACGACCCGTCCACATGCAGCTCATGCTCTACCATCGCCTCCTATCCGCCCTGTCCGGCAACAACGTCCCGGCCGACCGCATCTTTGAGCGCTACAATGTCCGGCCCAACGCTTCCTTCAGCGACACCTTCATTGCGCAAATCAGCACGCTCGACCTCGACTTCACCGACCTGCCCCACGATGCGCCGGACACGATCGACGAATCGCCTCGCGCATCCCAGCAAGACCCCATTGACACGATCCTCGCCCACAACACCCTCGCCTCCCTCTGGACGCTCATGATCGCCGAATTTGCCGCCGCCGTGCCGTCCGCATCGCTGTCGAATCTCCTGACCGCCGAGTACCGCTCCGCCAGTGAGGGCACGCTGCTCGGCACCCGCAGCTTCGCCTTCGATGCCGGCGCCGTCGACGCGTATGTCGCGGACGAGATGCGTTGGTGGAAGGGCGAGCGCGCCGTCAAAGGCGTCGAGTTGGAGGAGGCGTATAAATGTCGCTTGTGCGAGTTCGCCGCCGACTGCACGTGGCGGATCGAGAAGGTGGAGGAGGGGATTCAGAAGGCGCGTTTAAGGAATGGAGGGAAGAAGCGGAGCGAGGTGTGATGAGTGTGAGATGAATGACTCGTTGAAACAATTTGAAAGGGGTTGATTACGACAGGTTCATGAAATGCCTCGTTGCCTTATATGATATAGAGGTGCCACGTCTGAACGGCGAAAGAACGGGATCTATGCAAAATTTCTCATCAGCTCAAGCTTCTCGTGCACAACCCACGTATCACCAAGGATACGCCCTGACCTCCTCTTCCTTCGCCACGTCCAGCCCGCGCGCCACCTGCTCCGCATGCTTCGCATCCAGATACTCCAACAATACATCACCATACCGCTCTCGCCCCTTATACTGACTGACGTCCTCGCCCCAGCTCCGCACTGCACTCGCCAGGCGTCCCGGCACATACTCCTCCTTTACGAGCTCCGTAATCGGCACAAAGTACGTGCGGATGGTGAAGACGACGCCGCCACTGCGCGGCAAGCGCCGCAGCGACTGTCGCTCGGAGCGGAAATAATGATGCTCGATCGCCCGGTTCTTCTCCGCCGTGAACCAGCCGACGGGCTCGCCCTCGGCCGCGTCCTCGGAGCCGATCGAGGGACTCCACGCTAGCTGGTCATCGACCTGCAGGAAGTAGTTGTTGCGCAGCACAGGCTTGGCGGGCTGGACACGGCGGAAGAAGTTCATCATGCCCTTCTCCAGCCGCGTCTTGTAGCCGGGAACGTCGCCGGACGTGTGGATCTCCGACAGCGCCATGCCGAACTTGTCCTCCAGCCGCCAGAAGCCGGCGAGCAGGATCGCGCCGGCTAGCAGGTAGTATTGTCCGTCCGGCCGCTCGAACATGATTGCCAGGTCGTCCTGCACGAGACGCGCGGCAAGCTGCATCGGGTCCTCGCGCTGACCGTTCATGGTCAGATGGGTGGCGCGGACATCGAAGGTCTCGTCGGTAACAGTGTTGATTACTCCGACGGCGGTCTTGGTGAACATGGACGGGTAGCGTTCCGGGAGGTAGGCGGCAAGTTCTTCGAGCAGTTCGATCGCGCCGTCCATGACCTGTGGGGAAGGGTCGGTGCGGCAGCAGCGTGCACCGCGCTCGGCAATGCGTCGGTTCTTGTCGGCGTGGAATTTTAGGTAGTCGTTATCCAGCTCGATCCATTCGTCCCAGTCCATGGTCCGGAGGCCCATGGTGATGTGGTATGGACCATGCCGGAATGGTCGATATGGCAGCGGCTTTGAATTGTGGACGGACCAATTGGGATTCGGAGGGGCTTTGGGCCGTTGGAAGTCCACAGGTGTCCATGCTGCAAAGATGTCAGATGGTGTCTTTCGAATGTTGACTCTAGCACTTACTGCCTAGGGGTCTGTCGCTTGGTTTCATCTGTTTCTCCGCGAAGGTCGCAACATCCGTACTCTTCTCTGGATCTGGCGATCGGGGTCGCAAGAGCTCAGCCCGTTGCCAGACGTGGCGGAAAACGTAGGCGATGCCTCCAACAATTAGTAGACAGTATAACAAAGTTTTGACGTCTTGAAATTGGAGCTTTTGTGGAAGGGAAAGCAACCATTGTAGATCAACATGAGTGCTTTCACCTTGGAACCAGTTCTGCAATGCTTCCATATTGTATTGAGAGCAGGACTGGAAGCTTAGTGCATGTCTCTGACTCGCAGACGGGGAGTATAAGCATCTCAAGTACTCTCTGAGAAGTCATCGTGCAGTCCTCGGAGGTCAGTTCGATTGAGTATATCATCCAGAACATGATAAGAGACCACTGATGTGGGGTTCGTCCCCTTCAAGGTAGCTCTGACGTCTATTTGTTAAGGATGGATACCATATCCCAATCCGGAAGTAAAGAACGTTGCTCGACATGTTATGCGTCACGTGATCAGCGGACACATCCGTGGAACCTATTGCAGTGTCTCAATGCTCGGTAACATGTTTGCCCTTGCTGGCTTCCTTTCCCTGCGCTTCAGCAGGCAGTACTCGCCCCACGTACGGCGGAATCTGGCTGGGATGAATGGTAGATCTGGAACCCAGCCCAGCCGACCAATTATGCCGGTCGAAGCAGCATCGAGGAATGACAAGCATTTCACTCTTTCCCATCCTGCATGATCATGAATGTACGCTGGCTCTAGTGAGGTGGTCTCTGTGCTCGGTAGATGGCTGTCGACCACGAAGTTGCAATGTCTGACATCGGTATACTTCCCAACGTCCTCACGGTTTTGGTCGTTCATACCTGCAGGCACCAGCCAAGTACCAGGAAACAGTCCGAATCCGTGCGACGCTTCGGAGAACTCGCCGGGCAGCAAGCCAGAGAACTCACTCTTGATGAACTTGGCTTGCACACCTTCAGGTAGTAAGAAATGTGAGGGAAATCGATACCACTCCTTGCCCAGGCATACTGTGTCCCCTATACGTGTCATACCGGCTTCATGAAGTGGCTTGTAAATAGAAAGAGGAGCACCGAACGCTGTCATAGTGCCGGCTGTGCGAAATGCCGAGAAGCCCAGTCCGAACCCCATGAAAGTGAGAATGGCGAGGAAGCGCAGTTGTATGGGAATCTTGCTGATCAAGCTTTTGTTGTTCGTCGTGCCGACATTGGCGAGGACTATGTGAAGAGCCATAGCAGCATTGAGTGCTAGGGCTGGATATGCCGGATACATGAAACGTTCTTCTTTATGAGGCTGCACTGTGAAGATAGCAAGCCAGAGATAAAACGGCAGTAAGAAGATGATTCCACGCATATAATTAGCTTTGGTTGCACCACTTGCACGCGTAAAATGCTGGACGAGCAGAAGCGGCAACGCAAATAGAGCTACCGGTAGCCAGACGCCGAAGTTGAGTATCAGATTGCGCAAATAGAAATGCCAGGGCTCGGTCCCGTAAAGATCTGGACCTCCTTGGCCGCTGAAAACATTGTATATCACAATGTTGAGTGGTACGAACTGTAATTTCTTGTAAAAGAACCAGTCCACAAGGAGTTGAGTGACGATTACGAAAAGGGTGCGAACAGTGCCGTCCACGAATCGCCAGAAGAGTTGATTCATGCCAGCAGAATCGCTCAAGGTCCCCAACAGAAGCTCCTCTAGGACGAAGGGAATGCCAAGAGCAGCAGCGAATGGCCAACCAAGACAGGCACCTACACCAATGCAAAACACGCCTTGCGCTGTTCGTAACCCGCCGCGCCAGTCCATGAATGCTGCCATACTGAGCATGACAAAATACATCGCGAAGCTGCTAGGCAGGTATGCAACACTGGCGTGGAACATTGCTGGAGAGGTGGCCATGATGATGAGAAAGGTGATAGCAACCCGCGGGTTTAACACAGTAGAAATCTTGGAGAATAGTCGGGCCTCGCACAACGCGCAAACGAAGCCAAGCACGAGCCTTAGGAGGTAGAATTCGGCGACGTGTCCAGCGGATGGGATCAGTTTCCCAGGTAGCGTTGCGATAGCATTCAGACCGACATACGCCCACGATCTGATGGCGAACTCTGGTGAGTACTCCCAGGTCTGGAACCCATGGCCACGGGTAAGATAATGCGTTGGTTCCCAATAGTTGAATACTTCATCGCAGTCCTGGATTGGACTGAATATGGCAGCTACTACATGGCTGGCGAAGAACACGTAGAACGCAATAATCGGAGACAGGCTTGGTGATACCTTTGGCTGTGTTTTTGGTCTGTCGATGAGGCATCAAATCAATTGGGGGTCAAGGTTATGCTGTTTGGGAGTTCTTACTTCGGAGGTGCTGAAGGTGCCACTACCACTGGCACATCTTCAGCACGCTTGAAGCGTTGGCGCATTGATGTATCTTTAGAGCCTGCCATTGCACCAGGCTACTAAGAAGGCTTATAAGTAGAAGAGATGACAGACTGGTACGTTTTGGTAGGATATGTCCTGCGTTATTATAAAGTCATACCTGCGACAGGAGATGCGCTATGTTCGTGCTCGGTTGGTGACGTCCCGAATTCTGATCGTAAGCTTGGGCAAGCTTCAACTTTTTTTCTTTGAACGATTATACATCCACCATGGCCACAAATTGTTAATCGCAGAATCACCTCCACAGCATAGATACCCTTCACTTATTTATCATGGAGTATGCGTCAGAAGATATCCTGCAACCAGACGAATCCAGGCCAGCAAAACGCGTCCGTCTCGAGGCTCCTCTTCATGTGACAGAAGAGACTCAAGAAGAGATGGAAATACTTGATGATGGCGACGATTGGAACGACATCTATGGAGATGCAAAAGACCAGCTTCCATCCGAGACCAATGCGCAACGCAGCGAAAGCAAAGGTGCAGACGACTTTGGGTCAGGCGCACAGCTATCGCCGCAGCTTGACCATGATGTTTCCTCCAGCACTGTCCCGTCTTCCGCGACGTTGGAATCTGCCTCTGGTGGAACGCTCAACCTCGCACCAGTAGGCGAACGTGCTGAGACATCCAAGGATGCGAATAGTGCAGAACAGACACAGCTTGCGGCTGCTGATGGCGTGCCAGTTGAGGCCATCGACCAAGGACCCGATCTGATCGATGAGCAACATCACGCCATCGCAGCAACAGATGAGCCGGATGTGAGAATGGTCGAGGAGATCTCGGCGATCAACGAGAACGAGAATCCTGTCCTCGACGGTTTGGAGGAAGCCATAAACCAAGACCAACGATTTATGCAGCCGCCTGCCCAACAGCTTGGGGTAGAGCCTCATTCGCAGGATGAAGACACCGATCTGAGGAATACGAAAGTACCAAACAAAGTAACGGAGGATCGGGAATTTATGGATGCTGCCGCAGCGCAAAAAGGGACCAAGACAGCGGAATGGCAATTCGATTCTTCAGATGCGGAATCTTCGTCGGATAGCGACTCAGACAGCGATAGCGACTCGGAGGATTCCGACGACAGCGAGGGCGGGTACGAAATGCTAGACCCTGCAACAGCCGCGAAGATGCTCATGCAGGGCGATGGTGAGGACGATGAGGGAGACAAGGGCAAGAAGAGCAATGGAGATCGTCAACCACGGACCGCGAACGAGATCAGGGAAACCATAATTCCGAAGCCTGATGTAATTGTCACAGATGACATGAAGGTTACAGAACTCGGCGTTGTGGAAAGGGCAGTGGAGAACATGCTACTGATCAAAGGGTCGACGCCTGGCGAATATCAGGTCCTCGAGTCAGGATCAGTGCTTTGCAACGAGAAGAGAGAGGTCGTTGGGGCTGTACTCGAGACCTTGGGCAGAGTACAAGCTCCACTGTATAGCGTACAGTTCACCAACGCACAGGAGATTGAGGATGCTGGGCTGAAACACGGCGTCAAAATCTATTATGTGGACTCACACAGCACTTTTGTCTTTACGCAGCCTCTGAAGAACCTGAAAGGTACGGATGCCTCCAATATTCACGACGAGGAGGTCGGCGAGGAAGAAATGGAATTTTCAGACGACGAGGCTGAAGCGGAATACAAGAGACAGAAGAAGCAGGCGAAAAAGGCAGGTCGAGGCGGAATGAACCCTCAAGCTGGACGGGGAGGTTCGCGAAGCTTTGATACATTCGGACATGATGTTGGAACATCGTTTGTCAACGCAAGTGATGCCCCTCGACAGGATTACGGGGGAGGGATGAGCTATGACGATGAGCCAAGTGAGGACTTCTACAGCCCTCTTAAGAGACCTGACAACCTAGGTGACATGATGGCAGGAGGTGGAGTCCAGCAAAGTCATGCGCAGCCTGGCAACTCTGATCGTGGGAGAGGTAGAGGTCGCGGGGAACGTGGTAGAGGCCGCGGAGATCGAGGACGCGGCCGAGGCGACCGTGGTCGTGGACGAGGCGGCTTCGACAATGCACGAGGTGGCGACCGTGGCAGAGGCCGCGGCAACTCTGATGGCCAGCGTGGGAATGATCGTGGAAGAGGTAACGGTGGACCACAAAACAGCCACAGAGGCAATGCACAAAGCTTCCCAGATCGACACAACAACGAGCCAAGACCTGCTCCAATACAGCATGGACTCCCACCGAAACCCGAAGTTGGACACTATAGCCCACCTGCAGTGCAGCAGCCCACCCCGTCAGGTCAATTTCAGCAACCAGCACCTTCAACCTACCAGTTCAATGGCTACACCTTTCAGCATGGCGTCCAACCGTCACATCAGCCGCAGCCTCCTACTTACTTCCCACAGCAGCATCAACCTCTACCACCGGCTGCACCTTTCACAGCCGGTTCCTACGTTAACCCGGCATATTACCAGGCTCAGCAGTCGCAGCAGCAAGCACAATGGTCTGCGCAACATGGTCAATATGCAACTCCACAAATGCAAGCACCGGCGAGTGCGCCATATCCGGCCGTGAGCGGACAGCAAATGTACCAGCAAGGTGGTCCTGCAGTCGCAGGCTATGACGCTGTTCCTTCTCAACAGCAGCAAACTAATCTAGCAGAGGTCTTGCGAAGACTTGGTGCACAGCCTTGAAGATGTTAGCTCGTAAGCTGAGCTCTGTAGGATACTGGTGAGGCGGCCGTATCTGCGGATCGTCGGCCTCTCAAGCATCAGTGTATAAGTAGCTACTGTGTACACGATAGAGCGAAACTCGGATTGTGTTTCTCTACAGGTAGGTCTGAAGAGGGCCCCGTGTCCTTCATCATGTAGGTGTCCGTACCATCACTTGGTTTTCTCAATTGTGCCAATTGACGTCTCGCATGGTTCATTGGCCTGCTCAGTTCGCACCTCATAGCACTCACCCCCTTCACTTCACATATCTCTCTCTTCCACATAACTTTGCCACAACAACTTCGACACATTACCTTCACCGCTTCATCAGAACACTTCAACACTCCTGCATCGGACCAGACATCATCAATAACTATGGCCATCCCGCCTATTGCCAGTTCTGCAACCACGACCTTCACGACCACAGACTGCCCGCTCATGGAGAAGTTGAGTGTAGAGCTGCGCATGATGATCTATGAGGAGGCTCTACATTTCAAGGGCCCGCTAAGAATCTGGGTAGACATCATGGAGCCTTATGACATTGGTTTTGAGAAGTAAGGTCAATGTCAGAGATGCAAGATCGCAAGCAAGCATCTATGCTAATTTCTACTATAGAGCGGAGGTGCCGCTTCTCCTGACTGCCTGGAACGTCTATCACGAGGCAATTGGTCTTTTCTACAAAGTCAATTGTTTTGTGGTGTTTGTGGTGGAGCAGGGAACGACACCGGGCCTTATGCATGGTATTGATGACCTGGAAATCGGTTTTGTGCGACAACTTTGCATAATCGATGGACGAACATCCAGAGAAGCTATACCAAAACCCATGGAGACAGTTGACTTGTTACGCTCGCCCATGCCTAAGCTCCGAGAAATAACCTTTCAATACCGTCCGAAACTGATGGGCAACAACATGGTACGGAAGTGGTTCCAGCTGCTCGAGCCTGAAAGTGAGCTGCAATTTAAAGACGTCGGTACATTTCAGATGGGCTCGGGCACTGAACCTCGCATCGCTCTCGAGGTCTGCGGTATGGTGAAGCAATGGCAGAATGCACTGGCACTCGGCCAGAACCTGCAGTGTACGGTGTCGGCCAGTAAATCCGGCTCTTCACCAGTACCAGGCTCTACGTCGTGGCTAGCCTGCTATGAGAATTATCGAAAAGGAGTCAAGTGCCAGCACTTATGTGCTCCGTACTCTGGGGTGAAGCAGTGATTGAATTTTCTAAGCAAAGATAAGCGGATTCCGATCGTCCATCCCAAACTGACGATGGAAATGAACCTCAACGATCTTGATCCTTCGACTCACGACCTCGACTTGTTAGAATGTGTAACAGAGCTACTATACTCGGAATACCTGCCGAAGTACTGAGGCCTCAGTTGATCCAGCAAAGTTCGGAATCATATTGCAATCACGCAGGCTTCAGGATCGCACCGTCATCATCACTTTGTTGATGCCTCTATCAATCACATGACCAAATGGGTATGTTGTGAGTCCATGCCGTCGGTGGGACTGCAGAGGTGCGAAGTGATTCGGAAACTTGCCTTGGGATTGCTGTTTCTACAACGATACTCCCATGGAATGATAGAGTCTTGCTTCGGTAATGAAATGGAAGCCATCAGCTTCAATGCTTGAGGTCTCCATAGTTATATCACATTCGGCAGAACAAGTTTGACATGCTATCTTCCATACAATGTGTCGTCTGCCGTAAAACATGCGGACCCAGACTACATCCAACGAAGATTAGTCAAAATATTGTCCTGTCCAGCATGAATGTATCTCGACCTCAACCTAGCAGTGTTCACGGTGTGATTCTGCGGCATTGTCTCGATAACGAAACGCTGCATCTATGAACCATCGAACTGCGCTTCCTCGTCAACATGATATTCGTGCAAACGATATATATACCTCTCTTGTGGCCCAGTCAAAGCGAATTGGAGACAACACAATTCGGAAGCACTTCCAACGACCACGATTAGGAGCAATATCACTTGACCGAAGACAAGCCACGAACCAGCGTCCCCTCTACCCACTCGGTTCGAAGACTGGCAGTGTCAACACCGGCCGGAAGTATGTCACGACCTCGAGGTTGGGTAAATCCTGTGGCAGAAGCTCGAGCACTTGAAATGGACATCTATAATGTCCTTACTTATGTCGAGAGGGAACACAACCGACTCTCGTTGGCACAGTTTGAAGCAGCCCACGATCGGCTGAGACAGATGGCCAGATCGCCGTATTTCAGTCGTACTCATCGAAGCATACGCGCGGAGTACTATGCTGGGATGCAGTCCGTTTGGTTCATGTATACGCAGGATAAGCTCGAAGATGTTGAGCGCCAGCTGAGAGAGTTGGATCAGAGGCGCAATACCATCAACCAGCGAGTGAACCGCATCAATCACGCTCGCTTCCATAGACAGACCAGACAAGAAACCCAGGAAGACCGGGTGATTCTTGCTCGGGATACACCAGCGTACAGGCAGAGTCTTGGTCAAGAATTGCGCCAAATCGACGCGGCAAGAGAGGGTGTAACCAACATAATCAGAGACCTCGACCGTGAGGCTGACACAGCCCAGCGACAATTTGAAAGCTTGACGCAACGGCGCTGAGAAATCGTGCTTCTCATATTGGCGGACCTTGACGCAGTACGTGAGATGATGGCAGCTGCGTAGCAATTGAAAGGCGTCATACACCAGCTGTAGGTGATCGGTCAAAGCTTGGAGCTGGCCTCTACAGGTGTCTGAGGCCTGTCGCACACTGATTCAGGAGCATATGATTGATTGGTCTGGTATGAAGCTTGCGGTAGTTCTAATGGTACAGTGAAGAGCAAACATGCGGCTGCTGCAAGAGGAGGTAGTGCAGAGGGGCGATCATGAAGCTAGGACCAGCAAACCCGTGCTTCCCAAATAATCATCACTTTCCCTTATATCTTCCTCACCTTTTCTAACATAATCTCGATATGTCCCACCATAGCAAGTATACTGCTTGCATTCATCCTTATTGAAAGGATATAGAAAATCGAGGCTCGTGTTCTTTAAAAGTGTTGGGTTACTAGCTCTTCTTTAACCCAAATTTCAAGGCTGGCTACCATCAGTGCATTATTACGCAAAACCCAACAGCGAAATCTTTATCCATCAACTCAAGCATCTACAAGACTAGAGTATAAACGGAGAGATCGAATTCGATTCCATTATGCAGCGTACAACGTCATCAATCTTCACAAGCTGTTGACGAAACTCGATGCATTCTCGGAGCGAGATGAAACTCAACAAAATTATGTTCTGGAAGAAAAGACGAATCCAACTTCAACCATTCTTAGAAAAAGGAAACAAGGATGAGTGTGACTTAGATCTAAGATATTCCGACACAGCAGATTGATTTGTGATGAAGGCCTATCGACGATATCGAAATCCTATCGAATCGACTGTGCTAATAGCCAGCTCGTAACACCCGCAGCTATGTCTTGGGCCGAGCAATAATATGGCGATCTCGATCAACGCAGCCATTGAAATGCAAGGGCGGGGGAGGTATCTAATATATGCTTCCTCAGGCATAGCAAAAACGACCTGTCGAGGCGATGTATACTGGCAATCGAGTTAACACAATGATCAATATTTGGTCGGGCCTGTGACCACAGGTCTTTGGATCACTATCGTAGCAAACGACTTCACCTCATAGCACTCAAGGTCAGCAGCATCTCCCCGCGGATTACCTGCTCTGGTCGGAAGGTGCGGCTCGTGTCATGGAGTCCAAATAATGACCAGCTCCAAGCAGTCCATGCTGGCCTAGGGCCCCTTAGCCGAAGAAATGAACGAGTAGCCAAGAGCGCACGAATGCCATGACACATCCATAAATGGAAACGAGCACCAGTTAGCAGCAGATATGTCAGTCTGCCACATTGAGCATAACGCAGACCACGAGGTAGCTTCTGCACGAAAGGCATGAATACGATGGGAACTTGCCACACTGCCACTTATTCATGGCCAGGTCGCACGGGGGTACCTATACGGTACCATGCCATGTAACATCCTATACATATTCAAGGAAAGAACTCGAGTCCTTTGAAACATTCCGAGCCAACCCCAACGCATCGTCTCGATCACCACAAGCACTATCCAGCAACAGACACGCAGTAGCTATGTCTACGAGCATCGCCACCGCCACTTCGCCACGCGTTGTGTATACCTACAGCGATGTCTGGCCTGTTTACCTTAGAGAGGCTACTGGTCATATTGAGTTTTGTAGCACACAGATGGTCTACCTGGATTCTGATGCATGTGAACTTGATATCGGTATTCTGCGTATGATCAAGAACCATCGGGGCTGGTCCAGACTCCCGAACGATGCGAAGGTGAAATACATTATCGCAATGGCCAATTTGCTTGAGATTAGCGGGCGATTCAGGCTCACGTTGCTAAAAGACGAAGTCCCAGATCTTGTGAGCGAATCGTTCGAGAAGACGGTCGAGTTGTCGCGCCTCATTGCCGTTGGCACGAGCAACGACCCAGGTACTGCGCAGATCGCCAAAGCGCGCCAGGGTGTCCTTTGGACAAGGATGGTCGAGATCAATGAAGCAATCAATCGGCATTGGCAGGGGCTTCGCGAACGCCAAGACGAGCTGACGGCCATGACGGCCATTCATGCAAAACTTTTAGACAGCCAGGATGGAATTCTGCCTGACTTTTGAGCGGCACCGTGGCTACAGGATGTGATAAGGTGCTGGCACTTTATCCCCAATTGCATATACATTCAACGCCATTTCTGAGTGAGTCCTAAAATAGTGCTTTGCTTGTCTTTGGAATGACTCGATCTCGGCACTGTTCCCGGTCACTGCTGCGAATCAGTATGGTACATAACTTTAACCAAGTTCCATACCTCAAAAGTTTCTTCAGCGGAAAATCAACGCCCCATCTCCAAGCCTGTACTCACACTCATCATGTTTACGCATCTTCCCAACCCAGTACTGCTGAAGCCTCCAGTAGCATTGACTGGAATCCTTTAATGGGCACGCCGCAGGCATCATCATGTATGGTTTGTGAAGGACCGTGTACAATACCTTTCCTGACTGCGCGACCGATGTCGCGGCGCTTCGAGAAGTGAAGAATCATGGCTGCCTTGCCACACTCCTGGATGAGACTTGCTGGAGCTACAACGAGACCCTCATCCGTCTTCTTCGACTTTAGGGAGAATTCGTCTTCAAAAAGGCCATGTCTACGCAGCACCATACATCCTAAAGCTCAGCCATCTGAACGCGAAGTCAGCTGCATCCAGATATCGGGTGTCAACGTGAATCCTGGAGTGTGTTCCAATATCAAGAAACAAATTGCACATCTACGCCTCTTCATGCAAACATGCTAACGTGATGCGGATGTCCTCATGGAAGAACTCTAAGAGCTTTCTTCACGCCAGTAGCTCTGGTAATTGGAATAGAATATGGTGATGCTGGTCGTCACCGTGTCAGCAGCTCTGTGCACAACCGGTGCTCAAGCAGCTTGCAGTATATGTACCACCACACCCTACCCTTGTGTGCTTCTTGGCCAAACACAACAAGTCATCCAATTCCGTTCGAGGATAGTAGCGATGTCTCATGCGCCATCCGAAGATCCAAGGCTCGAGTTCGCTGCACGTCTGAATTATCAGCACAAGGTCCTTGCTGCCATCGACTATATTATGTCCTGGAAAGTGTACCACTCTTGGGAAGATTGTCAGCGCGATTCTCAAACATTAAAAGACCTGGGGGCCGATAGCAGATTCTGTCTCCTCACATTGATAACACAGATTGCGCAGCGTCGGGCGCTCATACATGTGTTGCAAAATTGGAGGCGCATGACATTAGCGACTGCGGACGGACAAACGCAGCGAATTCGATTGGAGCTTGATGACAGAAAGTTCGAGTTGGCAACATTCGAGACGGCGGGTCAACACGGGACTCCTGTATGGCGGATCATCAAGAACGACATTAAACGCTTAGCAGAAGAGGTCCAAGATTACTACAACGGGGTCCGGCTCCTCGATGCAGAGCTTCAAGAACTTGAGTCATGGCTACGCTCAAAGACTCCGATCTGATGTGGACCCACTGGTCGAAAGCGTGGAAATGCCGTCACAAATATGGTTACTACAGTGTCCAAGTAGCTTGCAGCGGTGCGGTCGTGCTGGCACACCGTCTATGTTAAACCTAGAATATCAACCTTGATATCCGCTGAATAGGACCAACAAATCTCTCAGAATAGCTTTCAGCCGCGCAGCAAAAATATCTTGCACAGCCCAATCCAAGATTCCCACTATCAATGTAAACGCGGACTGCTTCTGGAAGGTCGAAGCCTTCGCGATTGGCAATGATTAAGCTGCCATCGAATGTGCGCGATGACAGTGGCAGTATCGTACGAGGTAGCTATGCCGACGTTAGTAGAACCAGGCGCTTCCTTAAGGATGATAGCTTGCGTCGCTGGCGGAGGCATTACTTGGTTATCGTCCCTGTTGTGAGACTTCTGAACTCCTTCAAGCTCCTAGAAGCAGTTCGAAATGCTGTTTGCTTTGCACAGCTAGCGGAAATGAAGGTATAGCTGGGTTGGATCTCATGGTAAGTGCAGTCACTAGTGAGTTTCCTGATTTCGGCCGCTCTTGATGGAACTCGTCGACAAGCGGGTGCGAATTCTTTTTTCGAGCTTCGCGACCGGAATATCATGCGCAGGACACTGCTGATGCAGGAGCCCGAGGACTTCCAGTTGGTCGCGGGGCTTGTGACAGCAACTCCTGAGATATGCAGACGTGTGACCGGAAATGCGCGCATTACTGATGTGGCGACCGCGGCATTTCTTCGAAGTGATCGTGGTGGGTACGATGCTAGAAACAAACATCGTTGTGTTCTTTGTGCGTTCCTTTTCAATGTGATACATGTGTGCCTCTCCATTATGTGGCACTTCCCGGTTTCACTGGTTGTGCGCAGTAGTTCCCCAATTAGCACTTTGCCATACTTCGAGGGCCTCATTCTAGGAGTCTTCTCATGTTCCCAGGGTTGAAACAAACGGAATGTTTGCGCAAGGCTAAGGATGTGAAGTATTCATGAGCGATTCAGGTCGAATCCAGTAACAGGATATTGTCATCGCCCATTCACAGTCACCATGCAGTGTAAGGCGTGGGGAAAATGGCACTGGGCACGGAGAGATGTGCTGAAGACCACCATGATCCACACTGGTTGATGAAGGCTGAGCGAAGCAAGTAACGGTACCACCAAACTGTTTGAACACAGACTTACTCACTGTAGACTGCAACACATGCAGTCACCCGCTCGCACCCACAATTGCGTATTTCAACCGCTATCCTCCGCCAGAGGTAGATATTTACCACCCAGCAGAATACAACATCTTCCGCCAAATCAGCATCAAGAATAAAAGAGGACAAAGTCGTCAATAGACGCAGACCGGAAAGGACTACGACCTCCTCAGCCAAAGGCGATGTCCATCAGCGAATCTCCGAACTTTTCGAGCTCTGCTCTGCGTGAGTGCATCTTCATTAATAACCTGGAGTTTTTCGACACTTGGGTGTTGGAGACGACCAAGCTAGTTCCAGTACTAAGCTCCAAGCCTGGACTTCCCGAACTGGACAACATCTTCGAACAGATGAAAATGATGGCAAATCACGAAAACTTTCACGAGATCTCAAGTGAAAGACGTGAACAGTGGCGCGTTGCGATGAAAGTCTTATTGGAACGATACCGACCACGAAAGCTCACCTCTTTGGATGGCATGATTTTGTCCAGAGCCCAAGAAATATCACGATGTGAAGCGGCCATAATCGTGACTGAAGATGCGAAAGCGAAGAATGAATTGCAATCCAGCATTGACGACCAGAAGACAGAACTCAAAAATTTGCAAGCTCGACGCCATGAGCGCGCTGTGGATTGTACATATTTGGCCTTTCTCTGAGAACGGTGTTCGTCTCGTGGGAGCCAGCCTAGAGAAGAACGGAGCTCGCCGAGATGAAGGACATGACGATCTTTCTCTGAGGGCCTGTTACGACCTGCGACGAAAATGCTGCTGCTGTGTTCCATACTGGCTTCCAGGTTCCAGATACAATACGGATAGGCTTTCAATGTTGCAAGCGAATGATGTAAGAGCTTCGACTCGTAGCTTGCATAGATAGAGTCGGAGAATTTTTCGCTTTACCATTCTGAAATGAGTTATCGTGATGAGCAAGTCTGCGGCGATCCTGGTGCGAGCGTCCTCAAATGCTAGTAAGTCTCGTATGCAGTGCCAATTCTGCCAAAAGATCATTAGCATCTGATCAATATATCGTGACAGAAATATGAATGGAAGCCGTTCTCGTTTCAGGACACAATAGTCTTTTATGTATTCGCAGCAATTGCCGTAGCATCTGAGTGAGCTGGGTATAACATGATGTTTTTCATCTTCAAGCATTCAAGGTAAGCACGCAAGAGGAGATGCTTACCTGCATATATGGTCAAGATGGTCGCAACGATGCACGGCGCTCGATGTGACAGCAATTGTGCTCACCTGTCGTGCCCATTTAGGAATTTGTGCTTCAATGCCTTCGAATGTGTTGGAATTAGTGACGGATAATGGCTTTCGGGGTGGAAATCGTACCTGTGTCGCGCTCAAGCGATTCCCTGACTCATAGACAACAAGGTTACTGACCAGGTCGATGGCATTGGGATCTGCGCCACTTAAGATGACTTCCCATGACTTGCCAGGATATTTGGTGAAGTTCATCTTTCCCCAATCCTGATACCCTGCTGCTTCCTAAGAACGGTCAACTCATCGTTGTGTACGGCTTGTGGTGAGACTCACCGGCCAAGTCTCAAGATCTGGCGTTCCTAAAGTCTCAAACATGCTCTTGATCAAAGCTAGCTCACTTCCCAGGTCACCCGCGTCGAATAGTGTCTTACTGCCAAGGCATGCTATCTGTGCAGCAGTGCATCCAGCCGCCCACATATCGAGCTTTGCACCATAAGCCTGGTGGCCAAACAGCAGTTCCGGTGGTCGATAGGAAGCTGTCCCAACGTCAAGAATCTTCTCATTGAGTGGCTCTGAATGATTCAAAGCCGAAGACCATGCAATACCGAAATCTGCAAGGTAGGCAGGCCCGGTAGGAGAAGCAAGCAAGATATTGGAAGGCTTGATATCACGGTGAATGATACCTAGCGTGTGCAGATGATCGAGTCCGGAGAACAGATCACGAAGTATGGAAACGCGGCTCGCATCTGTCAGTTGGCTCTGTCGAAGCATCACATTGACGTCGTACGGCATGAACGGAAAAGCGAGCACAAGATGACCTCCGGCTTGTTGGAACGTCTCAAGTAGTGGGATCACATTTTTGCCTTTTGCAGCGCTTAGAATCCGAGCTTCGCGTGCAGAATCATGCGGTGGGACCATTAAATCAGGTGTGGTTAACTTTAATGCGACCAGAGGCGACCTGTTTGCACGAGATGTCGCCTCCGGATCGATAGCCTTGAAGACCTCAGAAAAGAGCCCGTCTCTGTAGTGCTCGGCGTTCACATAACGACCTATACGTGCGCCATGGTGCGGCAGATTTGGGAAGACGTGCTCATCAACGTGTTGATCTTCTACAGGCTCAGGCGGCGCTGATGAAAGCAGCAGGTGAGAGCTTTTGAGACACAATTCTTGGTATTCAGCCAGAGTCAGTGCCGTCTTTCGCGCAGATTCTTCGTTGCGCTTGGCATAATCAGAGGCATCCGAGGCAGTACAGCCTGGATTGGCAGTCTTGTAAGCTGCTGCGCTGTCCATCTTGTTAGCGATAGCCACTGTTACCCGGTGGAGTTCTTCCACACTCACTTGCATTTTTGAGGTGGCTGATAACCTATCGGAGAAGCTCAATGACTTGCTCCAGTCTTTCGCCATGTCCTGCTCAGAAATGTGAAGATTTCATGGACCGTCGCAAGGAAAGCCAAAATGCATGTACAGATGCTTGAGAAGATGGGACGTGAGCGCACCTGTTACACGCGGTTGCACACTTCCATTAGCTGCGGCTGTAACCGAACTAATCGGCCCCTACCGCCGGTGACGAGAGCCAGCAGGCAGATGCACGACGCGGACTCCAGCTTCAAGCTCCAGTGCTACAGATAATCAACATCCACCTTTGTATCGCACAACACAACCACCTTCATCCTCTCAAATCCTCCGATAACCGCTATCAAAGCAGTCTATAATCAACACCCGATCGTACTGCCTCGACTGGGATCAATCTAACAACCTCACCGTCGTCGAGATGAACACACTCGTGGCGCGGTACAGCCGTCCGGCTTTCCAAGAAGAGGGATACAGCGAGGAAGATCAGCAACAACTGGCCGTCGCAGATGTCGCGCCTCCGCTTTCACTCAACTTCGCGCTTCCGCCAGTAGCATCAGCAGCATCATGGCTACGAGCAATGACCGACGACTACTCAAACCCCAATTGCCCCATCAAGATCGCTCACGGCACCACAACGCTAGCTTTCCGCTTCAAGGGAGGCATCATTGTAGCCACAGATTCGAGAGCGACGGCCGGCAACTGGATTGCCAGTCAAACGGTGAAGAAGGTCATTGAGATCAACAGTGCGCTACTGGGGACTATGGCTGGTGGTGCTGCAGTAAGCTCATGATACGTACACAAGACCGGGACGAGGCGACTGACATTTGTTACTTAGGACTGTCAATACTGGCTAGCATATCTTGGCATGCAATGCCGCCTCCACGAACTCCGTCACAAGCGCCGCATTTCCGTAGCTGCCGCATCCAAGATCCTTGCGAACCTGGTCTACAGCTACAAGGGCATGGGCCTCAGCATGGGTACCATGTGTGCGGGTGTGACACCCACTGAAGGCCCGGCATTATACTACATCGACTCTGACGGTACACGATTGGCCGGCAACTTGTTCTGTGTGGGTTCCGGTCAGACATTCGCGTATGGCGTGTTAGATGCGGAGTACAGTTACGATCTGGAAGATGATGTTGCATTAGAGTTGGGCAAGAGAAGTATATTGGCTGCAACACACAGAGATGCCTACTCTGGTGGTTACATCAACCTGTATCACGTCAAGGAAGAGGGTTGGGTGAAGCACGGTTTCATGGACACCAACCCATACTTCTACGAGATGAAGCTACGGGAGGGCGAGTTCAGCAACGTCACGGAGAAGTTGTCGTGATAGAGCGGACGTGGAAGGTGATAGGAAGATACCTTACTGACGGGCTTCATACGCACGTGGTCCAGTGTAATTGTAGTTTTACACTCCAATGTGATAGTAGATACAATGGTCCTCAGAAATGCATGTGTATGACTTCGGCCCGTAGTCACTTTTGTCTACTCTGGTGTCTTGCCTCTAGGATTTCTTCCCTCGGCAAGAGGCTACCTGAAGCTCGTCCATTGATTGGATCTATATTTTGCACTCACCGGTCATCAGATCAAGCATGATCGGCACATCGCAACTGGTGCGACTGACTGCACCATTATACTGGCCTGCATGTTCCAGCGCTCGATCTCGCCTTACGCCATCAACATAATGCTCCGAAGCAAGACTATAGACGCTACTTCTCCTGGAATCTGGCTTGGACTCCTCTTCTGCCCTAAGACATGATAAGGATTCCTTCTTCGTCGGTAGCTTTCGAACATCACTGTCGGCACTGAAATCGCGGACGCCTTGGGACATGGCTTCGTGATGCGGCACGACATCTACCCATGCTGTGGATCTTCCCATAGTATCTGCCTCTGTGCAATGTCCTGCCAGCGTACTGCTCCGCAACGTCTGCACAGTGTTGAGTCGAGGAGCTAGCTGACCTGCGAACCTTATGCTTTGCTGGAGCAGCGTAGTGTTACTCACCTTGAGCTCTGTCAACTTTAACCAGCGCAAGGGAGGGACCCTCCGCACCGCAAGACAGGAGTGTAAATGAAGCATTAAGGGACATGGCCCAGGCGTTCTACCCAGCCAGATGAACGTTAGCTGCTGTAGCGTTGGCGTAAATGCACGCAGATAGTGATACAGAGACTTGAAAAAGAGTGTTGTTTGTGCTGTGGTGAGCGACTCCCGTCGATCGTGTGAGCATTCAGGGTAAGCAAGGTGGATGGTCAGTTTCTTCAGTCTGGTCCACACATTAGAACGTAAGTAATGTGGGCTGGTGAGCTCTCGTTTGACTCCTAGACTACTGAAACCTTGCCAGTTCAGATGCAATATGCCAAGAGCATGGATGGGGGTGAATCGGAACTCTTTCAGATCTGGCAGACACAGAGTCTTCGCCTCAAAATTTCGGCGGATAGCAAGGAGGCATTCTTCAATTTCCGTGCGTCCCGGCCAAGGACCTGGAGCGTGTACTCGCACGGTCACGCTACGAAGATGGAGGCACTTGGAAAGATCGGGTAGCCAGTGATCTCCCACTGCACTCTGCTTCTCCCACTGGATTGCAGAGTCCACCATGCTTCGGCGACCCTGACTCTGTTCGATGTTCGGACTGTCATCATGCCCAGAGGATCTCTCAGGATAGCGTCTGCTCCCTTGCGCCTTGGAAAGACAAGATGTGGCCAGTAATGCCTCCTCTCGAGCCCTGCTTGCCGGACGTGGTTCTCGCGCCACTGTGGAGGGCAAAACTCTTTGCTCCGCAGCACCCCAGTCGCCGATAACAATGATCAGATGCCTGACATGTTCCGCCACTGCACCGAACCCTTTCCAACGATCTTCGTCATAACAGCTTAATGCATTGACGTAGACCGCTTGAAACAGAGCTGCGAACCTCTCCTGAATGATACGACAGATGACATTGCTTGTCAAGCGGAGGTTCCTCAGATCCGTCGAGTCGAGATGCCCGAACGTCCGATCACGAATGTCTCGAGTGAACGCCTCACTTCGATAACGCCTGTTGGCGTGCCTGAGATGAGTCGAGCGCCGGTGCCATGCTGTTCGGAGGGTTGAGCTTTGAGGCTTTCTATAGCAGTTGGTATGGTCGCGGAAGGTGACGATGATGCGTTCGAAGCTGGATATGGGATGAGGCATGGTCGCCGGGTTGCCTTGTGTGAAGATGAGTCGTTGGAGATATGAGTGCTCTGTTGAGGTTATTGGACTGTCCGCAAGGACTCCAGGTGTTTGCCGAGGTGTGAAGTGTATCGCTGCCGTGAAAAGGGACCCATCGACCCGTCACGAAGTGTATGGTCTTTTGGTGAAGCCGTAATCAGTTGATGGCAGCTAAAGTCGACTTCGTTCACTGAAGTCGCTTTGGTATGACCTATTGGCAGGCCGCGGCCTCCTTCATCTTGCACATGTCATTCGTATCGTGAAAGATCCATTTGATGTGCTACTCATCGCTTTCTGCTAGTGTGTCATATGCTGCTTCGAGCGTTCAAGATATCAGCATTGCCTCTCACGATGCGGTTTTCGGCATGAAGCATCTAAGGTAAAAAGTCAGGCAGAGAAACCAATATCTGATAAACACAACGTAGGTTGAAAGGGTCCACAGTTCATAGTTATGATTAGCTATGTGCTTGAAGGATTATATCTTACTGGTGCTTGTTCGTTTCTATCTCGTTACGGACCAGCATTCCGATGAATTAGACGTCATTACATCTACCAGCTCTTGCGTCACGCCCGATTGCCATCGACCCACGGGAGATGCCATCTATACCTGGGAGTTCTTCTTACTGTCCGCAGCAGTACCCTTGAGCATGGCCTCAGGATCACGAATGCCCATGACTTTGCCTTCCTGCACACGCTTCAATGTGAGAGCTGCGATTAGAGCAGCGCCAACACCGGAGCCGTCCTCAGCAGGCAAGATCTCAACCGGATCGTTGCCACGACCGAGCGGTTTGCCATCACGTCCCTTGTCCCAGTCGAGAATTTCTTTAAGAGCTTGTGCACCTCGAGCCTGTACTCAAATGTGTTAGTGATGGCTGTAAATTTGTAGCACAAAACAAGCAGATGCAAGACAACGAACCTTGAAATGAGGGTATTTGTTAAATACACTACCGTCGGCACCAACGTGAGCAGTCTTGTAGCCTTTCTTCTTGCAGATCGCTGCAACACCACACGCACTAAGTCTGGCGCTTCGCGTTCCAATCAGCTCAGCCAGGCGTCTGATCAACTCGAGTTCAGGCTTGGTCACGGTGATGTTGAGTTGCTTCTTAAAGATGTCCCCGGTCTCCTGCAAGTTCTCGAACGGGTCGTTCTCAATATCGGAAAGGAAGGAGGCGTCCAAAGAGTATGGCTTGTGGAGAGCGGAGATGTCTTGCCCCTCGAAGATCTTGACATTCTGTTGCTCGTGAAGGTCAACGAGGACCAGACGGAAGAGCTCACCAAGGTACAGTCCAGCGATCATCTTTTCGAATGCTTGCTGACCGGGACGTGGAGACTCTTTGTCGATGATGATGTCGTATTTGGTACGGGGCAGGATCTTGTGCTCGTTATCGAAAGCTCCCCATTCGCAGTTGATAGCAATCTCTTGTTCTGGATCGAGCTTCATGTGCTCGAGCTTAGGTACCTGGCCACAGGTCTCCATGTATGCAGCATTGCAACCTGTGCCGAAAATGCAGCCAATCTTCATCTCCGAGTCAGTGTAGCTGCTAGCAATCAGAGTCCCGGTGGTGTCGTTGATCAACGCAGTCAGCTTGATGGGAACGCCTCGCTCTGCCAAGGCCGCTTCGAACGGTGGAACAACGTCCTTCCCCTCAACGCCATCAATATCGAAGCCTTTGGTCCAGCGCTGAAGCACTCCGTGATCGATGTACTCTTGGCTCGCTGGATACGAGAAGGTGAAGCCAAGAGGAAGCGTGTCTAGTTTTTCGCCTTCGTGGTGGTACTCGATGAATTGTTGTAAGCAGTCTGCGATGTATCCCCAAAGCTCCTCAGCGTTACCGGTCTTTAACTCCTCAGGCATGCGGTACTTCGATTGAATGATATCGAACTCGCCTTTTTCCTCGGGCAAGTTGATCTCACACACACGCAAGTTGGTGCCTCCCATGTCCAACGCAAGGAATGTGCCGGTCTCGTGTCCAGTGGGGAAGCCCATGCACCAAGTTGGATTCATTGGGATGCTACCACCTTCCTTAGACAGACCTTTTGCAAGCTCGCTAATGAAGTGATCGGTGATAGCCTTGAGCTTCGATGTATCGACTATGAACATCTCCTCCAGCTTCTTGATCTCCTGGAGCAAGTCCTTAGGCACATCGGCCATGGAGCCCTTGCGGCTGGGCTGCCGCCTTGGTCCTAGATGCACCATATTCACAGTAGGGTTTTTTTGCTGTTGATCGAGGTCGTTATAACGGTTCGGAGAAGTGCCGAAAGTGTGAGGTCAACGTTGAGAGGATCGCAAGATCTGGGTGTTGAGGTATTTGCAGGTTAGCTTACGTGCCAGATAACGTAGAGTATTGTCGCAAGCCAGCAAACAATTTTGGTGAAACCCAGCCAGACCAATTAGTGTTCACCGTGCTGCGTCTCTCGAGTCCTATGAGAAACTTATCACCCCAATTCGCTAGAGTCCCAATCCACCTCGTAGCATAGTACTGATATGGCAACGCTGAACATCTTTCTAAGCCCCACCAAAGCTGCCCCACCACTCGGTGAGAGCGAGTAGGTGCTTCTGGGCGAAGAACATAAACTGCAAACAGGAACTGAACTGAAATGTGTACGCACCTGAAATCTTGTCTGAGCAGCAACGGAGGAATGTAAGAGAAAAGCAATGGAGAGGATCTCGAATCCGAAAAACAAAAGCTCGCGAAAGTGTTGAAGGTCGGTGATGTTGCGGAGCAGTTGCCGACCGTGCGTGCAGCGGATGTCTGTGGCCCATGACGTTCCGCGATAATCACCTTTGTCCTTGGTTTTACGTCAGTCACGTGATGACATTGACCTTCCAAGCAGCAAGCTCAGATGCCTCACAATCCAGGAACGTCGAAACAAAGTCATTTGCTTCAACTTGCACAATCATATCAACAAGTATACGGCTTATCCAGTACGTCTTTGGCTGCGAGTCTCTTCTCCGTTGTGCTCCATCATTGAAGCTGAGGTCACTGACAATCCCACAGCTCTACCAAGCACCAGACCATGTCTCTCGCACGCATTACTCCGGCCGCACGCCAATTGGCCGCCAACACTACCCGCCGTGCCTTCTCCATCAACGTTGCACGTCGGTCTGAGGGTTCAACTGGAGCACCTCGCTCCGGCGGTGCTGCTTCTGGAGATGCATTCACAAAGCGCGAGCAGGCCAACGAGAGCGACTACGTCAGGAAGCAGGAGCTCGAGAAGCTGAGGAAGCGGATCGCAGACAAGGAGGCCGACTTGGCCAAGGACCGCAAGGATATCGAGGAGCTCGAGAAGAAGAAGAGCGGTTAGTGCGTTAACTTCGACTGAGGATGATGAGGACAGATGCAGGCCGAGCGACTTGTGAGGCAAGCAGAGCTTCAACCAGAAGAAGACTGCGTGGCCTACGTTGTGTATATGTATAGTTTACCTCCTCTCGAGCATGAGAATGTTTGTTCTCCCCCAAAATTAACCTTACTCACTTTGATCTGCCTATGGGACTGCATGATAACGTTGTGATATGTTTGGTACTTTTCCTCCTTAACGAATGTCTATTGCCTCAGACACTAGAGAATGAAACACAATGAGATGAAACCATAGATTTTGGTGCTATAGCTCTTAGAGAATGTTAGAGGGTCCTCGGCTCGACTTGGCCACGCCCGAATGTTGTAAGACTCTGCCTATATAGGTAGATGACTTGATGAACGTCATGCTGGCCATCAACCTATGGCATGAGAATCATCTGATCTGGACACTGATATCCCAACGCTACTACAGCCTTCTGTCACACTCGATACTGGTTCGGGTCTCTGGGTAACGTTTGCAGGGTACTCTTGTCTATGAGTCGTAGTTTCTGCTATAGGCACAAGACGAGGACAATTGAACAGTGGTAGACAAGACATAATCATCAAGTTCGAAACCAGCAATACACCTTCATCAACTACGTGTGCATAACGAAGCTTGAAACGCCGAAGTCAAGGAAGCCGCGAGTAAGTGCACCAGGTCCATACCACCCCAGTCCTGCCTCACAGCTGCCTCGAGCATGCAAATCACTCCTCCGTAGCTCGTCCTTGGCGCCTTGTGTAATAAGCCCGAAGATGATGAAGCAGCATCTATTGTGCCTGGGCATCGGCCTCCTCCTCCTCGGCTGTGAGTGCTGTCCTCTTGGCGTTGACTCTCTCCTGTCTCCTCTCGCGCGCAGCCTTGGTCTTCGCACGCTTGGCATCCATCTCATCCTTAAGTACACGTTCACGGGCGGCCTCGGCCTTGGCCTTGTGGATCTGGAGTTATTGTCAGTACATACAGCCTTGAAAAGTACATGATGTCATCGTTATGTCCATGGGTATAACTTACGTGCTCAACGAGGGCACGCTTGTGCTTGAAAGTGTTACCCTTGCTCAAGTGGTAGAGCTCGTGGTAGAGGTGCTTGTCGATCTTGCCGGCAGCGCGGTACTTGACCAACAAGCGGCGGAGGACACGCAGACGGCGCATCCACATGACTTGACTGATAGGCTGTTAGCATGCGTGCTGTAATCTTTCCACTATGCATATCATTTTCTGCCATTCCTGTGTCCGAGGGCTCCGTAGTGTGACTTACGATGGCATACGAGCGTCCGCAGTACCCTTCCTCTTACCGAAACCTCTGTGGCGACCAATCCTCCGGGCGGCAGTCAACTCCCTGGCGCGAGAGCGCGAGTGCACGGTGACTGGCTTGCGGATAATGAGGCCATCTGCGATGAGTTTGCGGATGGTCTGGCGAGAGTTGGCGTTGGAGATCTCGTTCACTTCGTTTGGGTCAAGCCAGATCTTGCGTTTGCCGCAGTCGGCGACGGAGGCCGCGAGGCGCTTCTGGGTACGGAGATTCACCCTGGTGAAAGCAAGGCGTCAGCACAAGTACAGAGTAGCCATACACAGCCAAGGAGGCTGTGGTGGATGTCGTTGTCGACGTGGTGGTGAAATGACACAGCGTGAGCGGTCAAGGCCTGGTTGACAGGTGTGCCCTCCAAGCGAGACCCATTCTTGCGCAGTGTAGAAGACGACTCGGGCTGAAAAGGGACTTACATCGTGTCCGGCGTTGTCGATGGTTGATGATGTTGTCGTCGACTTCGTCGCTAACGATGAAATGGAGGTGCGGACTCTTCCCCTCAGAGAATCGATGCCAAGCCAAGGAAGGAATCTACCCGCACCCGTATTTCTCACAGTCACGTGATAATTTGCGATTCACAAGAACACCAATACTGACATACACGACAAAGGCACGGCAAACACTCCCTTAATACAGGACTTTGCAGTGTGAAATCCTTTCGTATCAGGGAAAATATGGCTGGGAGGTTGATCTTGAAAGTTTTCTTGCAACTTCTTGAGCATTGATATCGAAACATTGCATATTTCAGTCGTCACCGAATCCTGCCTCACCCAAATCAACCTTGCCAATGCTCCAGACCTCCTTCTCATCCTCGGCTTCATCACTGCTCAGCCCAAGACCACCCTGTCCACCTTCAGCCTCCTTCCTCTCTTTCGCTTGACCACTCAATCTCAAGGCAATTCTCTTGAAGTACTCCTGCATGCTTCTCTTTGGACCTGGTTGTAGGCTTGCTCCTGGGCCGCTCATGTACTTGTCAAACACGTCACCCTCCTCCTCCACCACGGAAAAGACGGCAAGGAAAGCCGCTTCAGCCGACAGCTTGACGGGGATGACTGGGTCGCGTACACTGCCAAAGATTGGCGGGGCTATTGTGGCCAGATGCGGTCGGACAAGTTCGTTGTTCTCCCGGCTGACGGTTCTGATAACAACCAAAGCCAGGCGACGAGTGTCCACAGGCTTGCCCACCTGCAAAGCCTGTGCGAGAGCATTGAAGATTGGCTGTGTGCCTTCGAAGCTTTTGTTCCCAGTTTCTGTAAGCAGATATTTTCCAGCCGCCAATACACAGTTACCAGCAATGAATGGCTGGCTACTCGCTATACCTTGAACAATCAGTGATCGTGTGATCTCATCTGAAGTAGTGGTGAGCGATTGTGGTGACTCGACAAGGACGGCATTCAGAGCAAGCACCGAGGAGGGTGAGAACTGATGTGTAAGTACACGGGACTTGAGAAGTCCTAGAGCAGTCTCCTGCGGCACGACTTTGATCAACGCGCCCAACAATTTTGCGAATGTGATGTTCATTTTGTCGTCTTCTTCTCCCGAATCCGAGTCAATCAGGCTGAGAATCGAGGCTCGGGATGTATCATTCATGTTCGATCCTGCTTTGCTGACCACTTCGAACAGTGCCTTGAGCATTGCGTTTTTGACACCCGTATCAGTGGTCTTGCATCCGGTCACGAGCTCTGCAATTAACGGGTCAACACGTGGAGTCATGGTGATCAGTGTGCCTAAAGCTCGTGCAGCTCTGGTGCGCAGCACCTCGCTTGACGAATCTGCGAGTGATTTTGCAAATGTGCGCTGCAGCTGTGGCAGGAAAGGCTTAAGGAAGGTGGGGATCTTCTCAAGCAAATTGTTCAGGGTGAGTAGAATGGCTGCCTTGAGATCGTTGGAGCGTTCTGAAACAACTCGAATGAGTGGGCCGGTGATCTGTGTCACGAAAGGTTTCAATCCGTCTGGGCTTGTGCGGTCTACGAGATCTGATATGGCCAGTGCAGCCTGTGTTCTCTGCTCTGCCGTCCCGTTCATGAGACCTTGTAAAAATATAGGTAGGATGGCATTGATTCCCTTTGGTAGCGAGAAACCTGGCAAGGCATGGCCAGCAACACCAACTTGGTTGAGAGCTTGTCTGGTGGACACAACCAGTGATTCCATCTCCTCTTTGCGCAATCGTTGTGTGAGTGCATTCAGCGCAGTCCATGCAGCTTTAACGACCTGTGCATCACTGTCGTCGAACGCAATGAGCAGCACACGAATTAGGTCGGGATAGTAACGCGAGAAGTCGATGCGTGCCTGCTCGAAGAATTTGGCCATGTGCACATCGGCCGTTGCTCGTCTATTATGGTCGTCGTGCTTGATGAGCACTAGCATAGCGCTCATCATGGTGTTGAGGCCGTCAAACTCGTCTACGGAGAGCAAGACAGTGTCGAATGCAGCGTCAAGCTCGGTTCTCAGCGCCTCATCCTTGCAGACCACAATGTTGTCCATCAAAGCATTGAGAATATTTGGAAGTCTTCGTGTCATGGCTCCGCTAGCTACCTCAGCGAGCGAGGCCAACGCTCTAGCGTTGAACGAGGATATAGGCGATGTGAGTAGTGTTGGCAGGAGATTGGGAAGGATGACATTCGACCGGGAGGTCTCCGTTAGCAGTGTCAGAAGCGCTGCCAATGCATTGTCGGCATCTTCTTCTGAGCGAAGAAGAGTGAGCAAGTGTGGGAGGACCTGATCGATGGCGCGCTTGCCAAAGACTTTCTGAAGCGAGTCGAAAGCCTCTGCGGCGGCTTCTCGAACATCGTCGTCAGGATCAACGAGAGCTGTGCGTACGACCGAGATGAGGGTCTTTTCATACTCCTCAAGAGGCTCGGGAGATGCTGAGCCGATGAGTTCACGGAGAGCAATACAGATACCCTGGCGCGAGTCAGTGTCCGTTGACGTCTGAAGGCCCTCTTCAAGCGTGGGCAAAAGAGTTGCGAGAACGCCTTCTCCAGCTTTCCTAATAAGTTCGCCAAGAGCGTTACTGGCAATGACCTTCTGCTCCATATTCGAGCTAGCCAGTCTGCGGATAAGGAGCTGTGTGAGTGTTGGAACGAGCTCGCGCAGCGTACGTGGCGTTGCAACGAGCGCCTTCCAGACGTTCATTGCTGAAGTGCGAACCAGGCCAGATGTGTCGCAGCGACAGATATATAGTGCAGACAGCACCTTGTTACGCCTGTCTTCTCCAAGAACTTCGAGCAAGGATTGTCCAGCCTCATTTGCGTTCTCCTCAACATCTTCAGCCTCTGTCTTACCGCTGATACCCGTAAGATTGAAGAGCAAGTCTCCAACTAGCTCAACAGAGCTGAGGCGAATACGGTAGCTATCATCTGCAAGGCCACGTTCGAGCTCGGGCAAGAGAAGGTCGACTGAACGGGTTGCAAAGCTTTTCACCAGCAGGCGACCTGCCCGGAGTGCAGTCTCACGGATAGATTCGACGTCATCAGCCAGACCTGCCAATATTGGGGGAATGATCTTGGAAAGATAATTGGCGAAACTGTTGCCAAAGCACGCCGGTAGGAAGATGAAGAGAGACATGAAGCCCTCACGAACCGATGCTTTAGAGCTGGAAACATTCTGCAAGATTGTTGGCAAGGTTTCTTCCAGGCGCCCAGTACCTAAGCCAGCAAGCACTTCACTGAGCGCCTGAGCAGAGCCGAGACGATCGCCAGCACCGGTGTCAGACTTGAGGGTTTGCATCAGACTAGGTATGAGATCCGGTAAAGCATCTTCGCCGAGCTTTTCGATTGTGGAACCGAGAGCTTTCGAGGCTGTTGCTCTAGTCGTAGGGACAGGATCGACAATAGCGACACGGAGGCCTGCTACCAGAATCGGGAGATGTGAGATCAAGTCCTTGCGTTCTGTCAGATGTGCCAGACTGCCGATGATCTGGGCAGCCTTTCGTTTTGTAGCCGATCTCTCGCCCAGGCCACGTTCCAAAATGCGAACAACAAGAGCTAGAGACGGAGCGTCGAGATAATGAATGAAGTTGACCTTGATCAGTGCATCAAGTGCATCGTCTGTGTATTTTGTAGGATCGCTCAGGGCTTTCAGCAGAATGTTGACTTGGCTCTTGACCTCGGGATTGCTGATGACTTCGCCAAAACGCTGCAAACTACGATTCGCCGAGGCCCGCACCTCTTTGTGGCTGTCGTTGAGCACGTCTGTCAATGGTGGTATAATCTCAGGTAAACTGACTGCTAGCTGCTGTGGGTCAAGATATGCCATGGCGCCCAGTGAATCGCTGGCTCCTTTCTTACTTCGCCACTGGGTCTCATCAAGTCCTTCAAGGAGCGTTGGAAGCACTTGCTTCACGCCAAAGGAGCTCAACGATGCGAAGCAAGTCTTTGCAGCGTCGAGACATGCTTCGCGCACATCTGAACTGGTATCACCAAATCCCACAAGGAGCTGCGGAACGATCTGGATCACGTATGGCTCAAATACGCGGCCAAGCAGTAGAGACATAAGCTCGTATGCAAGGAAGGCTCCTTGACGTTCATTCGGATCCTTCTTGTTCTCCGTTGCGCCTCTGAGTGTTGACAAGACTCGGCCTTCCCGGAGTATAGAGATACCCTTGCCCTTAACGATACCAGCAAGACCGTAGGCCGCACCACGACGTGCGGCATATTTCTTGGAGTGTAAGGTCTCATCAACCATTTGCTGCAGGTATGTGCTTGCCTGATCGCTTGAAGCCTGGACCAGAGGTGGTAGGCAATGTGCTACAGCATATTGTACAGACTCGGATGGTGTGCTTAGAGTGGCAAGTAGCCGTTGGACCACTTTTGGAATTCTTGAATCCCCATACGGCAAATGGCGAGCTAATGCGCCGTACAGAATGACGACAGCTTCGTTGACCAAATCCTGAGACTGCGAGCTGCTTGAGCCTTCGAGAGTAGTCTCACAAAGCTTCATTAGTGGCTCGACCTCGGTTTTGCCTCGCGCTGAAACGACGGCGGTCGCTG
Organism: Microcyclospora tardicrescens; assembly: GCA_003012245.1. Taxonomy (NCBI): domain Eukaryota; kingdom Fungi; phylum Ascomycota; class Dothideomycetes; order Capnodiales; genus Microcyclospora; species Microcyclospora tardicrescens. The sequence continues at coordinate 14,674 of PXOE01000325.1, read as the reverse complement.
CCTCGAGCATGGCGTCACGCACGCTGGAGTGTTTGTCGCCAAGTGGACCACTCTCGATCAGGAAGTTCATGAATGGCACAAGACGCTCCGTTGGAAAGACAGGTGCCAACTCGCGGAAAGCAAGCGCAATTCCATGGCGAGACTCCCATGGGTCGGACAAATCCTTCCTCAATGGCATTCCATATCGGTCCAGCTCTGGCTTCCTCGGCTTGGCACATTCAAGATACTTCCCTTGAAGGTCATTGAGAATGTCCTCGAATACAGTAGGTACCTTCGTGACAGAGCTTGCAATCGAGCGTGCGGCAGCTCGACGCAGCTGAGCATCCTTGCTCTCGAGGTATCGTAGACACAATGCAGCAGCATCCGAGGTCACTTCAAGTTCGTTCTCATCCCAAATCTCGCGTGCTAGCTCAACATGCTCTTCCACATCGTCATGATTAGCTAGCCAGATCTCCTCGTAGAATTTTCGGTCAGACAACTCGAGCTCCGCGCTAATGGCTTGTAGCACAGCGCCACGTACTGATTGATCAGCGACGATCGCGCCCTTGATCACAGTATCTGTTTCCGCCTTGATCATGCTTGGTGCTATCGACCGACAGAGATCTGCAAAGCAGTCCTTCATCACCTTGAAATGCTGCGTATAGCGTTGCATCGACTCAATCATGATCTGTAGTGCTTTCTGACGTGGTAGCCGTGAGTTGCTGAAAACCTCTGTGTGGTAAGACAGCACTTCTACAGCAAGAACGACTTGTTCCTCTGCATCCTCTCCGGTAGCGCCCTCCGATCCTCCTCCCTCTAGAACTAAGAACAACAATGCCACAACATAGCTGAGCGTCACCGCGTCAAGCGGTCGCTGCTCCCCAAGAAAACGAAGGCGATAGAGCAGTCGTGTCACAAGACTGCTCAGAGGCTCGGCTAGTAGGTTCTCTGGTAGTATACTAACGCCAGCAGTGCGCAGTGTAGCCACACCAACGAATGGTCGCATGGCGCCTAGGCGATTTGACGTTCGCTCGGCGCACTGCAGATAGCCTAGGGCGGCGGTGTCTCCGAGTATAAAGCCGGCGCCAGCCTGAATAACCTCGAAAAGGAGCTTGACGGATGGTCCGAACCAATCTTCTGCTTCCGTTGGTGGGCCTGTTGCAAGAGCAGTGATGATTCCAATGCCGCGTCGGAGCTTAGCATCAATCTTCGCAACATCTTGCCGAATAGTCCGTTCAGTCGCAAGCTGCGCGTTGACTTTGGCCTGCTCCTCGGGCTTCAGCTTTCTCGTCTCTCCCTTCTTCTGTGCTAATGACGTGCGTAATTCTTCTTCCCACTTCAAGGTATCATAATCTTTGGTGTTTTTGCTTATTTGCTGAGCCTGCGACTGTTTTGACAACACATCAACGAAGCACACCCCGTCTGGCGTGCGATATATGGCTGCCTCGGTCGGACCAACGTCTTCGAGTTGAGACGGGTCAAGATCAAGGGCTATCTGGGATACGATGAGAGATGTCATGATTTGAGGTGCCACAAAGGCAAGCTCCGCAGCGGCGCTGAATGCTGCATCTTGAAAGTTTGTAAGCGTTCTCCACTTCACGTTCTCGGTAACATCAAGAATCTGGGTAAGACAGTCTTGTGGGGCGCCAATGGCTAAGCTGCCGGGATCGACTTCTGTTCGGAGACACAGCTCTATCCAGGGCGCGCGCATCACAAGCTGTGATCTGCAAAGGACAAGAAGATTTCTCATCTGCTCATCAATCACGGCCTTCTCGTGAGTGTAGCCAAACGTTCCAGCGTTCTCCGGACTCATGCATATAGCGCGAACAACCTTGAACAGTTCTTGGCGCCCTGTTCTGGCAGTGATGGCAGCGCTATCCTTCAGCTCTAATTCGACGTCCTCGCACCATTGCCAAAGTCCGTCAATGATGACTTGTGAAACATCCTTCGCACTCTTAGTATAAAGAACTTGGATGGTTCTGATGCCTTGAGCTTGCACCGAGGCTGAGGCGTTGGCAGCAACGATTGGGTATATTATGGCTTGCGCCCAAGCATTCTTGATGGCGCGATCCTTGGGCAGCTTGGGAAAGGTTGATTCCAAAGCTCTCAAAAACCACGACAGATCATCATCCGATGCGAGTTTCGTGAAGACACGGGGGTTTAGAAGGAAAGACGGTTTCGGTTCCAGCAACAATGATCGCTCGGCAATGTTGGCTTTCTTAATGATGGCCGCATTCTTGAGCACAGTCATTTCTGGTATTCTAGCCAAGCACAGCGCAATCGTAGCACATGCGATAGATACCTGTCCATTCTGCATGGACACAATCGGATTCGCGATTACTTCCGAGAAGATGTCGACTAGTTTGCTTATGCCAGCATCAATGAAGGTAGTGATGTTCTCAAATGCCAGGTCTCCGCTGTCTACACTCCAGACAACTTCAGCATACCGCAGTGCCCATATTCTCCGTAGAGGTAAACGCTTCTCCGCCAGGCCTTTCGTGAAAGCATCCAGTACAGTAGGTTCTTGCTTCACGTTCTTCGATAGAGCATAGATGACATACTTCGCAATGGCACCAATTTCTGCAGCAGCCGCAGGCTCACTGGCTTCTTTGCTTGCCACCGCAACGAGACCGACCGGAATTTTGGCCGCAGTCGTGTCATTTGGGTTGAGTCCAGATAGCATAAGAGCGTGTGCTACCCGGTGGTCCGCCGAGGTTACTTTGTTGCTCTTGAGCGGCGTAAGTATCTCGTCTGATATGGAACAAACGAGCTTCTCATCATGACACCTCGCAGCAGTCACTTGGAAGGTATGTAAGGCACCACTGCGAACTGTCGCATTGCTTGACTTGACGTTAGACAGCAAAGGCTTCAGCAGGTTAGACGCAAGAATGTCAGACAAATCCACATCTTTTGGTAGCGCAGTGATCATTGGTGCCACAAGATCATTCAGAACCACTTCTGGTGCACGCAGCAGAGCCTTCTCAATTGCGGGAGCAATATCTCTCTTTAACTCTTCAGATGTGAGATACGAGTTGAAAAAGTCACGCAAAGCGTTAGCAAGATATACATCAAGCTGTACACGAGACCCAATGATCTCCCGTAGGTAGAATGCAATGTATTCCTGTTTCCGCGCGGTCACGATCTCTGTCCGATTGGGCACTCTTTTACAGACGCCGGCAATCACTCCAAGCAGGACTGCATTCTTAGGAGATGGAGTTGGAGCCTTAGCTGCAAAAGTCTCTATGCACGTGTCCAGAGTCTCAGCCCCAATTTCTGATCTTGCCAGAACACGAATTGCTCTCCTGCACACACGGATGGCAGTTGCGACGGTGCTGTCTTTGGGTGAAGATGCGAGCAATGTATTCATCGCGCTGTTCATAGCCGGTAACAGCTTCCTTCCCCATCCTTCCCATGATTCTTTGCTGGTTGCCGCGTGTTGAATGAGCAAGGACGACCACCTAATCAGAACAAAAGCGTTTCCGGGAGCAATACTGGACTTAGCAGCCTCTTTCTCAATAACTGCGGTAAATGGAGGTAGTGTCGCGTTCGCACGGGACTGGGAAGCAATCGCTGCAAGACATCGCTCCACTGCCTGCCGAGATCGTGTATCGATGTATAAAGGATAGGTATCGAACAGTATTCTCAGAACCAATCTAACTTCAGTTTCTGATATTCCTGTACAGAGATGCGATTTGATCAGTATTCGTTGTTTAATCACGATAGTCTGACCTTCCCATCCACACAAGATCATGTTTACCTTCGAGCTTCTCATGAAGTGAATGTAATTCGGCTGTCCTCTTCTTTGTTGAATTGGCAAGCAGGACTTTGCGAATACTCTCAAGATCGACGCTGGAGTCGCCGCTCACGGCTGCTTCCTCCATCATCGCCTGGTGCCAATGATCGTGACAACTGGAAGGAAACAGGTAACAAATGCTGTTCGATCCCTCGAATGGTTGTAGAGAGCACCGACGTGATATAAGTTTATTGTGTGCGTGCCGAACTTTCGCTGTCATCTTCAAGTTTGTGTGGGGCATTGTGGCGCTTGTGTCGTGACATGCTGTACATCCAAACATTTTCTCTCACAACCTTACACATCCACAACTGGTGCAATACAGGCCATACGCAATTTTTTAAACGATGGCAGCAGGCAAGAAAAAGAAAACGAAGCCAGGAGCCAACATTGCTCGAGGATTTGCTACGACCAGCATTCAAAGCGTCAATAAATCGAAGTCGGAGGATGTTGAAGACGCCACAAGCACAAAAGTATCCGGTGCTTCGACGCCCAAACATCACGCTTCTGATGCCGCTGCTCCTGTTGCCTCTTCGCAACAAGTCACCAATAGCAAGGCCAAGGAAAACTCAGCGCAACGAGGCCTACATGAGTTGACTCCCAAAGAACTCGAAGCACAACTTGAGCTGTCTGAGTTGCAACAGGTCGTCGAGCAGAACGCGCCTAAAGTCCGAAAGGACTCAGCGCGGCAAGTCAACCGTTTACAAACAGACAGGCGAGTGCTACGAGGCCAAGCTGAATCCTTGTCCGTCAAAGAATGGCTCCCGGACGAGCTGATGCAGCATATCATCGAACTTACTATTGATGAACATGTGAGCGAACATACAACGACTTCTCGAATGCAGCTGCAAGGAGATGATCTTCTTTCAAAGATTTGGACTCTACGTTCATGTCTCCTTGACCTCGATCTCAATTTATCGTCTGAGCGTATCAATGATGTGCTTGGGCATGTTATTTCCAACCCTTCCTTGACATTAGACAACGGTGGCTTAGTATGGGGTCTGGCAGCTTCGCTCGACTGGCTGGCTCTGCACTGTACTGAGGCAGCACTTGTCGACTACGATATTTTGCAGCCGAAACTTGTTGCTACGCAAGAAGCCGATGATGACCAGCCAGCGTCGGTTGCTACAGATACGCGGCCACAGGTAAAGGTTTCAAAGGATGACAAGATATCATCAGGTTCTGAGACTCCTGCACTAATGACACAGGATACGGATGTCAACATTGACGTCAGTGATCTGGATAGCGATCTTGATCCGGAAGAGCTGGTGTCAGTACATCTACGTACAAGAGCGAAATTGTACGAAATCAACCCATCAATTGAAGATCAGGGGAAAAAGAAGCGAATGGCTAAGGCTCAAATTGGTCCTGCAGAAAGCGTGTCTGAAAAACGCTTGCGGCAAAAGCTCAGCAAGATTGAGTCCGACGTGTTATTCGACCAATATGAAGCCTACAGTCAATGGGCAGTTCAAAAGCTGAACCTAGTTCGCGAAGCAGCTGATCGCCAAAGGCTTCGACTGGCCGAAGAAGAAAACGTGAGGGCTAGTGTTGGTGTTGAGCAGAACAAAGTGGATGATATCACCGCCGTAGCAGAAAGATTAGGCCAGGAGCTTCTGAATGACCCTGCGGACGACGGCGACATCCTTGGTGGGATGTTCGATGCTCTCCCAGGCGTTCAAGATGCGAAGACTGGGGTAGAGGTTGCAACTGATTCCGCGAATATGACAATCAGGGACTTTGGTAGAATCACTGGTATGGGTCCAAAGCGCATCTTAGAAGAGACATGCAAGGCCAGAGATGCTCGTGTAAAGCTAGACTACAAGCTTATCTCGCCCACAACCTATGCCAGTCGACACTCCATCTCTATAATGTGGACCAAAGATCAAGATATCCAAGAAGCTGAATGGCTTGCCCAAATTGCTGAAGTGAGATGCCGCTCTCGGAACACAATCATTTCTGCAACGCATGAAGCTACCCCTGACATTGCACAGAGCGAGGCATATGTTGCAACTCTAGCACTGTTCTTGATCTTCTCGGGATCACCAAAGGAGGAGAAAGCGCACATGCGCCTGCCCCCAGCCTTTCGTGACTTGTGGGACGAGCTTGTTCAGCGACAAAAAGAATTCGTTGATGGCGCAGATCGGGGACTGGTGAAAGATCTCCGTGATCTGATCAAAGCGCACGCTCTCCCACCAGATGATGACGACGACGAGGAAGTAGTCTTTGATGCCAACAGTCGACGTCGTCTCGATGGTACGAGTGGTATGTCAACGCCACAGCCGGGGCATGAAGAGCGACAAACCAATGGCCGTCCAGCATCCCAAGATCTGATGGATTTGTGGGCGCGGAAATCCAGTTCGGCTAACTACCAGCGTATGCTGACATCTCGAATGCAGCTGCCGATGTTTCAATTCCGCACGGCAGCACTTGAAACTATCGAACGACATCAAGTGACCATTCTGTGCGGCGAGACTGGATGTGGCAAGAGTACGCAACTTCCTGCTTTTATCTTGGAACATGAGCTTTCCCAAGGACGACATTGCAAGGTGTATTGTACCGAGCCTAGACGAATCTCTGCCATTTCGCTAGCACAGCGTGTAAGCGAAGAAATGGGCGAGCACAAAGGTGATGTCGGCACATCACGCTCCCTAGTAGGTTATGCTATCCGGCTCGAGTCGCATACTGTCGCCCAAACCCGACTCATTTATGCTACTGTTGGAATTGTACTTCGCATGCTCGAAAGACCAGATGGCATAGATGAGGTGACCCATCTTGTGATCGATGAAGTACACGAACGCAGCATCGACACAGACTTTTTGCTGATCATTTTGCGAGCTCTGATGGTTCGCCGGCCAGATCTGAAGGTAATTCTGATGAGTGCCACAGTCGACGCGCAGAAGTTCTCGAATTACCTAGACGGAGCCCCAATTATTACAGTTCCTGGGAGAACATTCCCCGTCCGAGCGATGTTCCTGGAGGACGCCATCGAGATCACCGGTCATACTAATGAGGATGCATCATCGGGGGTGGTGGAAGAGGTGGAGGAGTTCGCTGAATCGGATCTTGCCAGTAAGTCAGGCAGTGCACAACAGCTTGGTGATTACAGTAAAGCTACTCGGGACACCCTGGCAGGATATGATATCTACCGTATCGACTACGGCCTTATCACCAAACTCTTGCAGAAAGTCGCGTCCGATCCCAAGTTCAGCAAGTTCAGCCAAGCCGTCTTGATCTTTCTGCCAGGTATTGCCGAGATACGGCAAATGAACGATCTTCTCACAAGTCATCCCTTCTTTCGTCATGGGTGGAATATTCATGCCCTGCATTCTTCCTTTTCGAGTGAAGACCAACAAGCTGCTTTCAATGTGCCACCCAAGGGTTTCAAAAAGATTGTGCTCGCCACAAATATTGCCGAGACTGGAATCACGATACCTGATGTCACATGCGTGATAGACACTGGAAAGCACAAGGAGATGAGGTTTGACGAGCGCCGCCAGCTGTCTAAGTTGATTCTATCTTTCATCGCGAGAGCCAATGCTAAGCAGAGAAGAGGTCGAGCTGGGCGAGTACAAGAAGGCTTGTGTTTCCACCTGTTCACGAGACAACGCCATGACGAACTCATGGCCGAACAGCAGACTCCTGAGATGCTGCGTTTGTCACTCCAGGATCTCGTCATGCGGGTGAAGATCTGCAAGCTCGGCGATATTGAGACTGCTCTTTCACAAGCACTAGACCCTCCAACGAGTCGGAATATTCGTCGTGCTATCGATGCTCTGATCGAAGTTGATGCCCTGACTCCTAGTGAGGAGCTGACATCATTAGGTCTACACATCGCGAAGCTGCCGCTTGATGCGCAACTATCCAAACTAGTGCTACTATCGAGCATCTGGGGTTGTCTGGATTTCGCGTTGACCGTCGCAGCAACCTTGACCTCAAAATCTCCATTTTTGAACCCCATACATGCAAAGAAGCAGGCCGACACGGTACGCCTTGGTTACAAGCGAGGTGATTCAGATTTGTTAACCACCTACAATGCATACTGCGCCTGGCGCAAGATTTGCTCCACACAAGGCATGTCGGAGTATCAGTTCTGCAACAAGAACTTCCTAAGCTCGCCAAACCTGGGTAACATTGAAGATCTCAAAGGCCAACTTTTGAACTCGCTCGTGGATGCTGGATTCGTGCAGCTCAGTCCAGAAGAACGAGCAGCGTTGATGAAAGTCCGGCCTGGCGCTCGGCAGCGTCACTTCGTCGTGCTACCTCAACGATACTGCCATGCGGATGACGATGACAATGTCATCCAATCTGTCGTCGCTTGGTCGTTCTACCCGAAGATTGTGCAACGAGAAGGCAAAGGCTTCCGCAACATTGCCAACAATCAAAGTCTAGGCTTGCATCCCAGTTCCGTAAACAAGACGACACTACCGGCTGAGATCAAACTGCTCTCGTTCTACAGCATCATGCAGAGTTCTTCGCGCTTCACGAATGCACAAGAGACTACGCCCGCTCCAGAAGTTGCACTCGTTCTGTCGGCGGGAGAAGCCGTCATGAACATGTATGCTGGAGTAATCGTGATTGATGGGAATCGTCTAAGATACAAAGTGAGGGACTGGAAGACCATGCTTGTGCTCAAGATCCTGAGGACGAAATTGAAGGAAGTCCTTGCCCGCCAATTCCGCCACCCAGGCCGCGAGCTCCAAGGCAAGAATCGAGTATGGATGGAGATCCTGGAGAAGATTGTGGGTCAGCAGCATAAGAACCGGCTGTTGTTGGCATAGAGTGCTTCACAGTCCGGCTTTGCCTAGAAGCTAGCATGATGTACGAAAGACAGGATAGATCATCGAATGAATCAAATGTTATCGAGATGCTCAATGCTTAATGGTGATGAAATACGGTATAGAAACAGTATATCAAGTGTACATGTACGCACGCTTCTGCAGTCTAAACCGTTGCATGACCAAACATACCAAAATGATTCGTCAGCCCGGCCCCGAATGTTGTCGATCGGACTTCGATCAAGCTCGTCATCATGTTTGTTTGCGATACCCGCTCCGTCCACATGCAATCGCTCACTCTGCAGCTAAGTCACAGAATACATGTACAGTAGTGTTCCCACAGCCAGTGCACACCGTATTTGATTAGTGCTTCATCTGCGGGGCAAGTTCGACGGCAGACCCGGGCTGTCAGCTGCTGTTGATGACTGTATGAACTGAACTGGAGTTCCTCTCTCAGCTTCGCCCTCGAGGAGTAGAATCAGTATCTGGAATCCCTTCCCGCACATCATCCTATCGAATCCATACACGCGCACAAATATGGCCGACGAACGAGCGTTGACCGATGGCGAGCAAGAGCCGCTGTTGGGAGGACCGGGCGATGCGAGTCAGCAAGATAAGCCGCTGTATCACAACCTCATCATCGGTGGGTTGCTGTCTGCGAGCATACCAAGTCATATGGACTGATGGGGATCACGATAGGCACTGGAGTCGTTGCCCAAGCAGGAGCATGGATTGTATGATATTCTCCAGACATTCACGAGTGTTTCTCAACATATCGTGATGCTGACCTGTTACTCTGGTAGCTTGCTGCGATTGTCTGGGGCTCAGTCTTCAGCCATAACCTGATGCTCTTCTCGGCGCATCCAGTAAGTCACTGCTTGCCTCAGAATCTCACTCGGAGCTTAATTCCTAACATTACGTTTCCACACAGCTCCTCAATTCGGCGGCCGTCCTGTTCTTCATCCAAGGCATCCTCATCGTCCAACCCACCACAACATCAAAGCAGAAGAAGCAGGGCACTTATGCGCACGCCGCCTTCAACGACGTCGCACTGCTGGCTGCCGTTGCTGGGCTTGTCATTATCGAATATAACAAATTCGATCACCAGTAAGAGATCTCATCAGGAGTGTCAGGGATATCACACGGACATTGTGCTAACCACGGCGCAACACTAGTGGCACGCACTTCGAATCACCGCACGCGATCCTAGGACTCATCACCTACATTCTGGTGATCATACAGGCACTGGTCGGCATCACGAGCTACTTCACGCCAGCGTTGTATGGCGGAGTGGACAAAGCGAAGGCGCTGTACAAATACCACCGTGTTGGTGGCTACTTGACCTTGCTGTTGATGCTTGCGACCGTTTGCGCAGCCACTCAGACCGACTTCAACGTCAAGGTGCTCCAGATGCAGCTTTGGGCGGTCGTAGTGAGCAGCGCCATCATCGTGATCGGTGTCGGAGCGCGAATCAAGCTGTTCAAGTTTGGATGGCTGGCTGGGAAGTAGAGCACAACGAACAGGAGATAGTGAGCAGCTATTTCGTACCTATCGGGCCATTCGTTGCAGAGGTTTCAGAGTTGATCTATAACCACACCCTCTCATGCATTAAAAGGATGTATACGAAACATGAATGTGACACTTCTGCGAGCAATAATCATGCCTTACATTCAACCATGCGCGCTAGTAGAGCTCAGTCTAATGCCGAGTAAACGCGGTAAGCCCTTCGCGTTCCTCCGTTACACTGCCGGAGACATGCATCTCCCGCTTTTGTCGTAAATGCACTTTCCGAACTCTCATGCGCCCACCCCCAATTTCGTTTATAGCCTGTCCTCTGCCGTCGTCTGGTCATTCCAGACAGATCCTCGTCAATCCCCTGCGTTGCGATCATCCCTTGCCACGATCGTATAAAAAAGTCCACAGCCCTACCTATCCAGCGGTCGTTACCTTTTACCCCACGTCCAATAAACGCGTCCCGAACTCCGCCCGCGTCAAACACCAAAGATCTGGTTTCCATGGTATCGTAGCATAGCAGAGCCACACTACGGACGACCATGAGCTCCAGCCGGCCAGGGAGTAGTGCGACCCACTCGCCCTCCAAACTGCACTCGATCAGGTACGAGGATCTGGCGACCCGTGGTGTCGCTATGCCGCCGCTGCCCCGATATCCCGGCGGATCCCCATCCTCGCGACCTTCGTCCGCGGCCAGCTCTGCCAAACGCCCACGCACCTCACCCAACCCACGCGCTGCTGCGCTCTCCAGCGAAGTCAAGCGCGATTCTGGCATTGCGCCCTTCGCTCCCTCCGCCGGCCGGCCCTCTTACGCCGAAAGTCAACAGTCTTCCCCGACCGCTGCTGGAGCTGTCCGGGAAGTGTCACTGCCCACGATCGTGATTCACGATAACGAGGCTGTTGCAGGGATGGAGAACACACGGTCGCCATTCGGCAGGAAAAAGTCCAAGGAGACTCGACGGATGGCGAGGTCGCACTCTCCGCCCAGGGTGCAGCGGATACGCAGTTTCCATGGCATCGATGCGGCGATCCCCTCGAGTAATTTGGGCGACTTCGACTTGCACGATCTGACCTCGGACAAGCTGGGATTCTCGCAAAGGGGCAGTCTGCTGTTTGGGGGCAAGAAGATGCAGGAATTGATTTCAGGGCAAGGGGTTGGCGCGCAGGACAGCAGTGTCGGTTCGCCTGTGGTCAAGAGTGATGGAAGTGAGGTCGTGAATGAGGATGTATCGGTACCAAAGCAAGAGCTGCACGATCCGGTAGGAAAGCAGGTAGAGCAGGAAGAGCACACAGCGCTTGTGAACGAGCACCCGGCTGCCCAGGAGAGTGAAGACCAACCTCCGAAGCAGGGGTTGGTGGCCGGCCGACGACAACCAAGTATACACATGTTGCAGGCCACGTCCGGGGATGGTAGAATGCTGTCTTCTGAGGACATCACATTTTCCATGAAAGTTCGGAGCATGTACGATTACGGCGATGAGCGAGCGGCAGAACGGGTCAACTTAGGAGACATTGAGAGTCAACACCGTGCCAGTCCAACACCTACCGGGGACCGCTTGAGGGATAGCGAAACAGCAAGACTATCTGCGTCGACCTCACAGCTTTCTCTACGATCAGCCTCGCTGAGGACTCCAACCTCACCCCGGCCTTCAAATCTCATCAAAGAGTCATACGAGCTAGCAGGAGGAATCGAAGACTGGGAGGATGTTGATGGCATGGACGTGGATCGGTATGGCTTCATCAGCCCAAAGCGAGTTACGTCGCACGGATGCAGCAGCCCAACAGAGCCTCTGAAACGAGTAGCTACATCTCTGCGCGTGGAATCGATTTCACCCAGGAAGTCACGCAGCAGACTGAGCCGTGGTCCGTCAAAGGCACGTTCGTCCCACTCGGTGCCTCCTGGATCGAGTGGAGGGCGCACAACTGGCAGCAATGGCTCAATACGAAGCTTCAAATCTAGCACAAGCGCACGGCCTGGCTCACGTCCTTTTCAGTCCAAGGGAAACAGAGTCCTTGCCGAAGCGGCCGACATGCTCAATGCGCCGCCAGGTCTTGCAGATATCGCGGAGCAGGAAGATGTCGGCAAGACTGCTTCGCAGCTAAAGCAACGGGAATGGCAGCGCGAGGAGAAATGGCAGAGGATGGCGCGTCCTATCCACGGCAAATCTGTCGCAAGTGGCGGTGGCATGCGCTTCGATTTCGATCTGACAAACTCCAAGCTCGTGGATCGGACGTGGAAGGGCATCCCTGACCGTTGGCGAGCGACCGCATGGCACTGCTTTCTGTCTGCGAGTGCCAAAAAGCGCGGTGATCACATAACAGACGAAGAGCTGATTAGCTCATTTCACGAGATGCAGGACTTGAGCTCGGCGGACGATGTCCAAATCGACGTCGACGTCCCGCGTACCATCAGCATGCACATCATGTTCCGTCGGCGGTACCGCGGTGGCCAGCGCCTCTTGTTCAGGGTCCTGCACGCCATCAGTGTCTATTGCCCGGACACCGGATATGTGCAAGGCATGGCTAGTCTTGCGGCCACCCTGCTCTGCTATTACGACGAGGAAAACGCATTTGTGATGCTCGTTCGACTGTGGAAATTGCGCGGCTTAGAACAGCTGTTCCGTTCAGGGTTCGACGGCCTATTGGCCGCGCTGGCAGACTTCGAGAAAGACTGGCTTCGCGGCGGCCTCGTGGCGCAAAAACTCGAAGAACTCGGTATCTCGTCCACCGCCTACGGCACCCGCTGGTATTTGACCCTCTTCAACATGAGCGTGCCCTTCCCTGCGCAACTCCGCATCTGGGACGTCTTCATGCTGCTTGGCGACGCCGCCGACCCCGCAGCCACCACGCAGCAGTATGGCGGGGCCGACCTCGATGTCCTCCATGCCACCAGCGCAGCGCTTGTCGACGCCATGCGCGAGATCCTCCTCGACAGCGACTTCGAGAACGCCATGAAGGTGCTCACCTCGTTCGTGCCGATCAAGGACGAAGACTTGCTCATGCGCGTCGCTCAAACGGAGTGGAAGATGCGGAAGAAGCGCGTTGGGGCAAAGGGTTGATTAGCCCTGATGTTAAAGTGTGGTCTTCATGGACTCTACACATACCTTTGGCATGGCTTCAAAACATGGTGTGATAAAGAAAAGTGGCTGCATGTTGCATTCACGACTTTTGCAAGGTGCTTTGCACTTCATTTCTCTTCGATTCACGTCAATAGGGAACGAGACACACAAGCGGCGTCCTTAAACATCGGAAGGAGCACAATTGGAATGGGATGGGATGGGAAGGGGTTGAATCGCGCACTCACATACGCGCGCACGCAGAGATACCCCCTGAAGAAACGATAGACGTAATGTATACTTGCTCGGGAGAGGGGACTTAGATACCTTGCTTAAGAGTGGACCTCACCTAGTAATCATGGCTATATCATGCATGCTTTAGGTAGCACACCAGAAATCAATGGAAACTTGGTACCATGACATCTTGTATGTGCGTAGAGGAATTCTACAGCTTCCCTGCCTCGCTATTCGAGAGTTTCACCCTAATCGCGCCGGTGGCTATCGTCCCCTATTGTACGAATCACCAGACCCTGACTTGACATGTACAGTACTTTGGCCGAAATCTGGCATTAAGAGGTGAACGGAGGTCGACATCTCATGGCTTTCATCGACTTCGCGTGACTGGGTACATCTGCGGCCTCTCCTCCGACTCCTTCGTGCTGCCGAAGCACATGCAGCTTCACGGGGTTGATACCGTTCTTCTTCATAAGGTCCAGTGTGGTCTTTATTATCGGTCTCCACATCAGCCCGAGCTTTAAGAGTCTATCGGTGATTGTCATGTGGCTTTTCTCCGCGGCTGTACATACATGCAGTGCTACCTGGGTCGTTACCGCGATAAGCATACCTTTCTGGAGACAATGTGTGGCAGTCTGAACTGCTCCGTGAACGCCAGCGGAGCTGAGAAAGTCACTCCATGTGAAAGCATGTCAAATACCACTTGCTATGTACCTAACGTCGAAATTACATGAATCAGATCCGTGATGGTTAAGATCGTCGATGAACGGAGCGTGATTCAGTACATCTGATGTGGACCTTGTGCCTCACCGAGCACACTGCTGTCCATCCCGTCATGTCCAAAACCACTACAGTGCTTAGCACAAAACTTCCGCTCGCAATCGAAAGAACAACCTGGACCACCTTTCCAACGACAACACCATGCTTCAGAACGCATCTACTTCGAAGGAGTCCATCGTTCATGGGTGGTGTACTGCTTGAGCACGTTCCTCGCCTGCAAATCCCGTGCGTGACGGCTATTTGGCCCGACCAGCTGCTTGGTGTCAATGTCGAAGCAGCCCGTTTTCACGGTGGATGAGCAGATGGGATGAGTAGTCTTGGTGCTCATGTCACAGTACAGGCCGCTATGGGTCGAGACAAACGATGGGCCACGAGAAGTCTCACTTCCGCACACCTCTTCTGCGTCGTGAGCCTTGTGGTCACTGATTACCACATGTTGTGGCCGATTGACGCTGCCATCCATATTGCCTTCCCAGCCTAACCCGCCAGTTATTCGAAATTCGGTCTCGCAGGCTTGTTCGTGTTCACCACCTTTGCCGTGCTCGCCA